>PVIW01005433.1:0-106835 GCA_004026585.1 Noctilio leporinus
GGGGGGAGGCAGAGGCAAGAAAGGGGAGCAGCTTAGACAAGAACCTAGTATAAAGGAACCATGGACATGGACAACAGGTGGGATTGACTTTGGGGGGAATGGGTGGTTGGGGACGGGGACAGAGGGGAGCAAAAAAGGGATGGATGTAATACAACAACAATAAAATTAAAAAAGAATTTCTCCTACAGACTGTGGGAAGCCAGGGACGTGTATAGTGCAGAAGAGAAATATGATCAGAGGCACACTTTTAGGGAGAATATTCCAAAAGCCATAAAAGTGATGGTTTGTAACAGACAGAAATTAGAACTACTGGAACTTTTAGGAAGGCATTATAATCATTTAGAAGAAGATGTCTGAAAGTGTCCATGGTACTTAAAACTTTCTTTTATCCCTAAATTTTGCAATTTAGTACTTTTGCTAAGCCACTCCAGGTAATTAAATGCTTAGTTCTCCATTAGTGTAGTTAATGGAAGTCACCTTTCATTGTTGCTTTATTCCTATTAGATATCAATTTCAATTTTTGCCTATGATTATTCCTTATCCACCATTCTGAATTTGATCTCCAAAAACAATATCCACCGCCCTTTCTCCTTCTCTATAACAAAATGCTCTGTGTAGTAGATCCCAGCTTTTTCCAGTCATGTCCTATTCATAATACTCCAGACCCAAGTAATGCAGCTCAGTCCCCCAAAAATAATGTTGGTTGGCAATATGCTGATTTCATCTTGTCTTTTATGGTTGGAATGAAGATTATTAGGAAAAGCCCCAAGACGAGCCATCTTAATTTGGAGCATCTATTGAAGTCCAGAGTGGTTAACACACATATTTATATTTTCTTTAGATCACCGTCTTCTGTGTATTTTTAGCTGCAGTGGGTACATTTGGACCTTCTACAATGTATATTATCGTCTTTTTAATACCACAAAGCGCGTTATTTGGCAGTATTTTCTTAAGTTGGCACGTAAGTAATACCACCGTCTGTTCCAGTGTCCTGGATCTCACACCAATGGGGCACGCGTGGCTTCAGATTAGGACCCTGCAGCTTGTTAAATGTGCATAGCATTTGAAGATTTTTACTTCATCCATTCCAACTGAATTTCTCCCAGATAGGACAATATACCCCAGCTGAACTATAATTGAAGGATTGGCCCTAATTGATGGGGGAGGGGGGTGGCAGAAGGCAGAAACAGAGCAGCCTTTACACTCCCGTCTGGCTTTCTAGACTCCTGAGCATGTTCAGCTCTAGAAGAAGGCAAATTAAATGTCCCTTGTCTTAGGGATTTCAGGACTCGAAAGAAGCGCTCAATGTGAATAGAATCCTTTTTTCCTAGCTGATTGATATGCATACTTCTACACATGGAAGGAAGGTACAGTATGTGAGTGAAGAGGTATCCATTGGGAAAGGAAAGGAAAGAGCCTTGGGAAAGGAACAGTGGGCACAGGAAGATGTGTGGAGGTATGTGTGAGGAGGATACGCCCTACTTCTCTCTCAGTGCTTGAGGAAGCTAGCACAGACCCCCAAGATTCTCTTAGCTGGTGATGAATAGTTACTAGATTCTCCTGCTTCACATGAAAGCACAGTGGCTCCTAGACCTTGGGAAGAAGGAAGCCAGACCCTCACTACACATTTTGGAGTGGACACTTTGTCAGTCCCCTTGGTAAGGTCAGAGCACATGCCAGTAGGTCCGTTCAATGGGCCAATTTGCATTTTTTATGGCTGAAATTCACAAACCAGACTTCTCCTGTGTAACCATTATCTTTCTTTTTGCAGTTTCTTATGTCTGATGATGGAGAATCAGTAGCACCCTTTCTTCTATTCCTACTTGTAAGAACACAGTCTTCTTCAAATGTATCATGTATTTTACTAAACTAAACCCCTTCTTTCCTGTAAACATGGTGAAACTTTCACTAAGGTGGATATATAGGTATCTGTAACTCACAGAGATAAAATGTTTGTAAAAAATGGAACATTTTTTATAAAGATAAACTAACCAAATAATATGCTTCCCAAGTTTTAAGAGCACTGTATGACTATTAGATAAAATGACTTCAAGTAATGGCATCACATAATTATATTTGTTTCCTATGTGTCTGTAAATAAGATTGAGAATAAATTTGATAGTTCCACAATTTGACAAATAGATTATTGGAAATTGGTAATAATTTTGCCAAATCCATCTTTGTAGAAGTCCAAATTATTCCTAATTAACTTCTAATTGAAATGATGTTCTTTCAGTGTTTCTCATTGTGCGTCTCTTTATTCCTAGCCTTTTTTTCATTTTATAATCTCACTTTTTATTCTTCGATGTCTGGAATGGAAGTTTGGACAGAAATCAATGAGAAAGGATCCCTTCTTTCGGTGAGAAAAATCGCAATGGACTCTTTCAGTGATCAATATTTTTTCACACATAAGTAAATCCATTAACAAAGAAGTGTCAAATGCTAGAATTAGCTGGAGTAGGAACCCTATGTCCATATCAATAATAAAGATCTAGGTACCTAAGTCAAAGGTTATAAATAATAAACAGACCTAAAACATTGAATACTAAGGACCTTCCCCAACAATGTGCAGTGGAACACTAGGGAAAGTTCCCTGTGGCCAGGTCAGTTTAAATAGCAGTTCATTTGAATTAGTTGAAGGAATGCTGTCAGTCCAGAAAGAAAGAAGATAATGATTAACAAGTCAAAGACAACAAGAGCTATGCTCTTCTCCTGTGGTAGTAAAAAGTCCCACTGGTTCAGTTATCAATGGAACTTAAAGCCTGAGACTTTTTTTTGCACCATCCAAGGACACAGCCATAAGCATCTTATACCATCTGTGTCTACCACACCACGTCAGTTTTATCATTAACCATCATGGACAGTTGGATGGGAGGCTCCCAAGGTAAAAGAAAACTTTTAAGAAATCTCCTAAGATCAGTATGGGAGATTAGGTTGAAGGAACGGAGAATAAAATGAGATTTTGTCTAAGTATGAGAGACACAGTAATCATGGAGAAGAGTGAATCTAGTTCATATGCCAAAGAAATGGCAAGCTTAATAGGTGATCAAGCATCTTACTTATATTGTGGTGAGGAGGGGGCATCCTGATTTCAAATATTCTGACCTTATCTCCTTATGAAAACCGAATAATGCCAACATGTTGGTGTCAAAGCTAGACTGCCCAGAAAAAATATATATTTCATTAAAGCTATGATAGTAAAATTCTTTGTCATATACTAGGGACTAAGTTACCTATCAATATCTTCTAAAATAATGTATCTATAGAGAAGTAGAATAAAAGATAGGTAAGAAGGAGTGATCATTAAATATAATAGTACCATTAACAGAAGAAGGAGGGTGTAAAGGAGGGAAGATTCATTGTATTGAAGGGAGATTATGATGGTTTATTAATTATCCAATTAGTCAAGAATAAGTTAGAGAATGCAGTTGTTGTTTTTTTGTTTTTTGTTTTTTTTAATGTTGGGTTTTTTTTTTAAGATTTTATTTCATTATTTTTAGAAAGAGGGGAAGGGAGAGAGGCAGAGAAGGAGAGAGACATCAATGTATGGTTGCTTTTCACCTGCCTCCAGCCACAGACCTGACTAGAGACCTGGTTTGCAACCTTGTTATGTGCCCTGGCTGGGGAATCGAACCTGCGACCTTTGGGTTTGCAGGCCGGCGCCTTATCCACTGTGCTACCAGCCAGGGCTTTGTTGATTTTTTAAAGATTTTATTTATTTCTTTTTAGAGAGAGGGAAAAGGAGGGAGAGACACATCAATGTGGTTGCCTCTCACACTCCCCTAAATGGGGATATGGCCCGAAACCAAGGCATGAGCCCTGACTGGGAATCGAACCAGTGACCCTTTGGTTCACAGGCTGGCACTCAATCTACTGAGCCACACCAGTCAGGGGTGTAGTGTTCTTAATATGAAGATGAAAACCCAGAATCAATTGTTAATGAATGGTTTTAACTCCCAGGATTTCTCCAGGAAGCAGCAATGCATGCCAAAACCCAGAAGAGCCAGGAGAGGAGGATGAAGATGTTCAACTGGAAAGAGTGAGAACAGTAAATGCCTTAAATTCCACAGATTTTGATGAGGTAAACAAAAAAACAAACAAACAAAGTAGTTATTTCATCAAAGTTTACATGTTTGTCAGTTAAAGTGGCCTGTCTACAATTCTGAAATAATTTTGAGTCTCTCTCATTCATATAAATGAGTATCATAACTTTATTCTAACAGATAGTCATTATTTTTACAACTAAATATGGGTAGCTCAGTTGGTGGAGCACCATCCCATACACCAAAAGGTTACAGGTTCAATCCCAAGTCAGGGCATGTACAAGAGGCAACTGATCAGTGTTTCTCCCCCCACTCCTCTCTCTCTCTCTCTCTTTCTCTCTCTCTCTCTCTCTCTCTCTCTCTCTCTCTCTCTCATCAGTAAACATATCCTTGGGTAAGGATTTTTAAAAAGTCATATTATTTACTTGCTTTGCTTTTCTTAGAATAAAAAAACAAAAGTGGAGTTAATTTGAAATTACAGGAGCCAAGAAAGAACTTGCCAATTTTTAGAAACTAAGCAAAGTGACCCAGATCACGTTTACTTGGACAAACTACACTACACAAAAATTCACGGCAAAGTCCAGACCACAGCATGTTGAGGGAAATTTGGTGCTTTTCCAAATCTCTAGTTATTTTCTGAGAGATGGGCTGCCTACCTAAAATACAATCGAACCTCCGTTCTCTGATGTCTTGGTTCCTGAACAATTGGGATTCTCAGCCAAGTCATTCAAGTAAAAAAAATGTCTCAGTAGTGTAACAAAACCTCAGGTCTGGATTCTTGACCCTTGATGTGACAACTTTTTCAGGCTGATACCTGTGTGATCAGTAACATGTCTCTTGGACAACAAACAAAGAGATTCCATTTTCTAACAAATCACTTCTAGAACAGTTTTTCAGAGCAGATAAAGTTCGAGAACCAAGGTTTCACTTACTGTGTTCCTGATTACCTGCCTTTGTAGGAGAGGAAAACAACAGTCTCTTCTCTCCAAAAAGAAGTTCTGAGACAGAAGGATGGCCACTAAACGTGTCACCTAGTAGAAAGTCTTCTTTGACACATGGCTTGTACAGAGAGGGGCCAGCCCTGTGGGAGGACAGAGCTTTTTCCAAGTCATTGGGCCATATTAAGATCTGACTTGATTTCCTTGTCATTTACAGAGGCCAGTCATTATTGCCAGTGCGCTACGCAAGGAGTACATAAGGAAGAGAAAACTCTGCTTTTCCAAGAGGAAGAAAAAAACAGCCACAAGAAATGTCTCTTTCTGTGTTAGAAAAGGTTGGGCACTGAGACTCTGCCACTGTGGGCTCAGGGCCCTTCTTATAGCTTTATGTTTCTTGAAGAGAATCATTCTGTGCTCCACCTCTTGGTTCACACTCAGGACCAACAGCAGGTGACCTTGACAGCTCCTTTCACGTGGCTTATTTCTAATGAACTCAATAGATTATGGCCACGACTAGGAGTTTAGTCACATCTACATGGAAACCATGAGCATTCTGTTGAAATGAGCCACTGAAACCATGACATGTCTATTTAACGAATACCATGGGTTGCCTAAGGTCCATTATTTTTCATAAGAAAACTAATGGGCTGTTCCAGCATATGTTAGGTGACCTCACTTTGTGACATTATTGCATAGCTCTTGGGATCACAGGAGACAGCGTCTGACACACCTAGTTCCCAAGAGTGGCTTTGTCATTTTCCATCAGTGTGACTTTAACCTATGAGCTTTTGTCCCCAAATATGTAAGAAAGGATTATGATAACAATCTCTCAGGGGGGTTGTGACAATTAAATGAATAACTACATGTAAAGCATATGGAACACTTGTCACATAGTGAAACTTCAGACTGTGTTTTATTCTTAATTCTACTATTAAGATGAATTTGCATTAAGTATAACCATTTTTTTTCAGGTGAGGTTTTAGGATTACTAGGACACAATGGAGCTGGGAAAAGTACATCCATTAAGATGATAACTGGAGCCACAAAACCAACTGCTGGACAGGTAGGTGAATTTTGTGGAGAATCTGTTACCTGCTGGTGCTCAAAAAAATAAAATTATAAGATGTTAAAATAATATACACAGCAAAGTTTCATTTACTCATTAGGTGAATGAAGTGATTAATGTGGTAGAATACTACATCACAAATTATCATATTAATGCACACCCAAATTAATCACTGAAAGGAGGTAATTATTCATGCTTTCAAAGGCATTTAGTGGGAATGTCCAATATCAGATCAGAAATCAAATATCAGAATTCATACAAATTCTATTTATAGTACCATAAAACCTTTAGATTTGCACTTTCAATGAGCACTCTCCTCCCAATATGAATAAAAATGCTTTTATTGAAAAAAAAACTTTATTAAGCAATCATATTCATTGTCTTCCAAAAAGTTCTTAGTTACTGGAATACAGATATTGGTATAAATACACTATCTTGGAGGAGTATTTTCAAGGAATGGCTTGAGGTTGAGCAACAGGGATATGAAGTCAACAGGGCTGTGCATGTAATTCAACTGCATAAGGAAGCCAGGCAAACAGAAAGACAGCACAATTTATCAGAAAGCGATAACATGACTTACAAACTTTTCCCCCAAATTCAATGACAGAAGATAGATAACCTTAAGAACACCTTTGGAAAGTGTATCCATAGGAAGTGGAGAATAGAATCTTAAGGCAAAGGTCTGTAGTGCTAGGATATGGAAAAGAGTGGGTGGTCAAGCCCACAAGAGGAAAGACCACCAAGAATGTGATTGACGGGTATCCCATAAAAGAAGAAGAAAACATATTTCCAGTCACTCTGAAGCCAAGGTGGGAGCAGGTGGTCCTGAACGCGCCTCTCAGCTAACCCTAACTAGACTCCTTAGTTCAGTTAAGGTCACCCTCCAGTTCAATCACCCCTTGGGACCTAAATCAATATTCTATTCTCCTTAAGCATGGGCAAGAAAAAAAGAGATAATCATTCATTGATGTATTGGAAAGAAAGATTTTTAAAGGTTAAGTGGGATCTTAATTATAAAGCCAACAACTATTTGGGTGTCATGGAATCAGCTTTAATCAGGTCAGCCAGTGTGACCTTTATAAACAGTGTCATTGTCCTACTTAAATACTTACTTTCACTGACCTCTCACAGCACTGCTGCTGGAAGGAAACCCTCTTGCTGGTCAGGAGCTAATTTTCATGTCCCTATTGTCCTGTCTCTCTCTTCTCCCCTGGACCACTCTGCTTCAGGTCCCCTTACCTCTGCCTGGGGTCTAAGAACACACGAAGCATTATCCCACCACAGCACTTTGCCTGCCCTAAATTCTTTAAAATGGATGTACTTCTTTCTTAGTGTGGTTTCAGAATTGGACATGAACGGTTGGTTGGCCATGATGGCCAGACACTGTATGTGAGACCTTTGATTTTCAGCCTAGATTCGGTTGTGCACATGTCTGAGTCCACATTTGTACAGGCTGCCAGTCTCCCTCACGCAAAGTGGTTGCAGGTGACTAAACTCAGCGAGATCCGAGGATTTCCCTGGCTGGCGTCTCTTGGTTTGTAAGGAGGAAGATGTCAGCGAAACTCAGAGGAGAGCAATGCAGGTCAGAGCCTGAGAGGCAGCCTTTCTTCTCCCCAGGTGCTTCTAAAAGGCAGCGACGGAGGGGATGCCCCCAAGTTCCTGGGGTACTGCCCTCAGGAGAATGTACTGTGGCCCAACCTGACGGTCAGGGAACACCTGGAAGTGTTCGCTGCAGTGAAAGGTCTCAGGAAGGCGGACGCCAAAGTCGCCATCAAACAGTAGGTGGAGGGAGTTGCCCCTGCTCGCCACCTGAGGGGTTCCAGGGAGACATTTGGGGGTGACAACCTTCTAGGAAACTCAGGGCTTTACAAGAGGCTGTCATCACTGACCCAGCCCACCATGGGGTAGATTTGCAATTAGAAGCTGGTTTCCACAATTCCAGAGTGTTATTTTCTTTCTCATGTGAAACATGAGAAGAAAAAAGGACTCATTGGTCAATTTATCAACAATACTGAAATTTAACTATGAGCGATCATAGGACAGCTATTTAGATATCATGAAATCTGCTTACGCTCCTTTTTGAAAGGAAAAACTAATTGGGGGTGGGGGATGGGGGCGGATCAAACCAGGCATTGTTAACCTGGCCCAGCATCTATTTTCAAAACCACATTTCTGAGCTCTGCACCCCATCCTGGTCCTGTGTGGCCCCGTTGCCCCACCAAGTTTTCTCATGATCAAGAAGCCGGTAACGGCTCTGGTGTCTCCTGCAGGTTGGTGGATGCGCTCAAGCTGCACGACCAGCAGAAGCAGCCCGTGAGGGCCTTATCCGAGGGAGTCAAGAGAAAGGTAGGGGCTGGACTCGATGTGACTCTGTGCAGCCCGCAGATCAGTGCCGGACACACTGTTCCTCTCGTTCCAGCTGTGCTTCGCGCTGAGCATGCTGGGAAACCCGTCGGTGGTGCTGCTGGATGAGCCGTCCACGGGCATGGACCCCGAGGGGCAGCAGCAGATGTGGTGAGGAGCCCTACCCAGTCATGGCCAGAGTGGATGCCTTGCAGGAAATCAGTGCATTGTTTTCCTCCTGTAATTGCGTTTCTTTTCTATCGCTTGGTTAATGTATGGCATCTGAATTCCGTCGATGATACAGACTGCTTACATCCATTCCTTAGGTCAAAGTTCTGGCTTTATTCTTTTTTTTTTTTTAAGACTTTATTCATTATTTTCAGAGAGAAAGGCAGGGAAGAAGGAAAGGAGGGAGGAAGAAAGGGAGAGAAACATCAGTGCCTTTCACCTGCCTCCAGCTGCAGACCTGGCTGGAGACCTGGCTTGCAACCTGGTTATATGCCCTGGCTGGGAATCGAACCAGCGACCTTTGGGTTCACAGACCGGCACCTCATCCATTGTACCACCAGCCAGGGACTCACCATTTCTCATTAAAGGAAAAATAATCATTGTCAGGGCTCACACACACTCAGTCTGAGTATTGTAATTGCTCAATTGATCTTTTAGGTAGCTCTGGTGCATCTCTGTGACACAATATGGCACAATCACACAATGTCCTATAGTTCTCATGAGAGTGGTGATTCTCTGGGAAGTGAAGGTGGGGGCAGGAGGGTTCTGGATGTCGTCATGTAGGCTCCTTGGGCATTTTATTTTCTGCCAGGTTGCGACACTTCTGTCTGTTCCCCTCTGCACTGCCTTTTCATAAACAGTGTCTTCCTCTGCATTTATCCTTCGATACAACCTGATAGGAATTATTGTCCCCTTTGCTAATGCCTACCCCCAGGGCAACAGCTCCCACCTGGCTTCCCATCTCCTCCCCCGACCTGCCTGCCTTAATCTCTTGCTTACTCTTCACAGCCATGCTAGCTGGAAAGTCTCTTCTCTGGTTAATTCAAAGACTTCCTTAATTGCAATTATTCTCTTGCCATTTTAGGCAAGCAATCCGGGCCACCATTAGAAACACAGAGAGGGGTGTCCTCCTGACCACCCACTACATGGCGGAGGCTGAGGCCGTGTGTGACCGCGTGGCCATCATGGTGTCCGGAAAGCTGAGGTGGGTGTCCGCCCAAGCCTAGCCTTGACCCCCAGGTGCAGGACTGGAAGATTTTGTCTGTGGGCAGAGAGGTCACTGTGAATAACTGGAATCACATCACCAGGGTCTACGGGGGAAGCCCTGGCATAGTGCTAGCAGCAGATCATGAGTCTCAAACATTGCATCCTACATCTTTCTTTCTTTCTGTTATGACTTCCTCCTTCCTTCCAGGTGCATCGGCTCCATCCAGCAACTGAAGAGCAAATTTGGCAAGGATTACCTGCTGGAGATGAAAGTGAAGGCCCCCACGCAGGTGGAGCCCCTCCACACAGAAATTCTGAGGCTTTTTCCTCAGGCTGCTCGGCAGGACAGGTAAAGATGGTGACTGGCTCTGATCTGGTATCAAAAGCCAATTTTTCCCTGTCAGGCTCATGGATTTGTAGTCATTTGCATCAACATTTGGCCCAGAAAGAAACCTAAAAGAAATAAATGATTTGTTGGATACTGTAGAAACTAAACTAGAGAAGAGCTGACGTTGCATGTTGTGGTCCTATTATGTGCTAGGTACTGTCCCGAGACTTTCTAAAGTAGACTCCAGTATTCCAGTGAAAAAATGGATGATTTCAAAAGGGCCTTGTGATACTGGCCTTTACAAAGTCCTTACTAAATGGAATCATTATCCTTATAAATAGGAAATCAATAGATAGGTTAGATCACATGACAGCTAGTAAGTAGTAGAACTGGGATGTGAAACTGACTATTTCAACTATATTAATACTTCTATTTTTTTTTCTTGAGCACACTTTAGTTAACTTTTCTTTATCCATGGACATCATCATGTTTTCAATCTTAACTTTAGCAGCCTCTTTATTGGAATGAGATTGTTTATTAACTTCTCTCTCACAAATGCTCCATACATAATAGTTCTAAAAGATTTGCATCTGGTGAACTAGGCGGCCTGATTTCCTTTGACCAGAATTCAGGAACATTGACACTGAGAAATTCTTGCACCTTTTTGGTGTGATGTGTTGGTGCACCATCTTGTTAGAAGATAAAATGTCCCTTTGCAACTTGCTTCATCCACAGGACAACTACTCTCAAAATGTCAATGTAAACATCAGCAGGCACCTTCAAGCCTTGTGGAAAAAATGTGGGGTCATGATATCTCCTTCATTGCTTACAACACCTAACACCATCACTGTTGCAAGAAATTTCATTTTCATGACAATTAGAACATCAGGATCAGCATCATACACCTTCACATTGTCAACTGTATGTAAAGAGATGATATTGAAGTCTACAACTTCCCTAGCAGTTCACCATGCACAGAGTCCAGAAATTATGGTTGTTCTAACATTGTATTCCTTCGACATGATGGTTTCTCTCAGAATTTAATACTTTAGATCATGTGTGCATAGGCTGAATTGTATGGTTTCCTCTTTACTATTGCTTAATAAAATTTATAGTTTCATCTTACAGAGGCTTTATCCATATAGAATTCATGGGTCATGGCTCTAATCCCATCTGTTGCTCATTTATCTATTTGGTTTTCATGTATTTAAATGGGGGTCCAAGATCACACAGCTCTAACTGATGGAGCCAGGAAAGGAATTGGTGAAGTCTGCATGTTTAACCAACACTATGGCTTTTTCCTACCAAAATCCAGGTCTGGTTAACAGGCAGCAAGGTTAGTTACATCAGGCAGTGCAGTTCTTTGAGACAGGACTTGCTGGACTTCTCCCCAAGCTGCCTCGGCATTGGGGTGCCCAGAGTATCATGGATGTTCAGGTTCTTCCATCCATGGAGATGAGGTCAACTGACTTCCATGGTCACTTCCAGCTTGAAAATTCCAAATTTCTCTTTAAGATTTCTCTCAAGTGCACAGGGCTACAGTGGGCTCCAGCTGAGGGAGGGCAGAGAGGACAGGAGACACGTGGGGAGAGTTTGCGGCTGGTGGTGTGGAGCAGAGAAGTGGGGAAGCAGCTGTGGGGATCCCGGTGCTGACTCATCGCCCACCCTGCAGGCGGAACACACTGCACCCAGCGGCTTCCCCAATAGTTCTAATTTTATACAGAGTCTGGTCATGGAACAATCCTCATGAAAGTAGTACACTGAAAAAAATCAAAGATGAACTTTCGGGTCTTTTTTTTAACACCTACAAGTTACTGCAAAAGACAGATAATTTAGGAGTTGGCGGAGAAAACAATAAAGAGAAATAAGTCACAATGACAAGGTCAGAGAATATATTCCGACCGTGGGGTGTAAATACAAAAGCAATGCCGCTCAATGAGCAATAACTCAATGAGCAACCCGAGACTAAATAAAAATATGTCACAGAGGTACAGGGAATGAGCACAATGGATAAGAATGATTGTGCCATAAATACATGAAATAGTAGCTTATGAAATGAAGTCTAAATCTTCCTGAGGGTTAAGTGATATGAAGACAAATTTATCTGAGGCACAAATTATTTTTAAAAATGGTCGTTGGACATTCTTTGGTGCTTGAATGCCTAGAGATTTCCAGTCTCCTAATCAGAGACCTAATTATGTTAACCTGCAGTAGGGAAAGAGTTTGAGTAGGAGGGGGGTGGGGTGGGAGAGGTATGAATTCTCTGGAGAATGACTTAGATTTCCACCCGAGTTGGGAAACTTGAAGAAACTACATGGTTTCTTCATCCTGGTTGGAGGATGAAGCAGAGGAGGCAATGTTGAGCTTAGAAAATAGGGTGGAAGGTGACTTTGGCAATTTGTATTGTACCCGCTCATCTTTATCTAATAGCACTAACCTGTCTGAGTCTGACTGCCTTCCCCAGTTTTCCTATACACTGCCTCTCTTTTATTACTATGGATTCACCCCATGTATCTCACCTACACCAAACCACACTTAGAGCCATAAAGACCAGAGAGATATCTGAGTCCATTGACATCTGTCACAGGTGGTATCGGCATCTCGCCCCTCCTCCCCCAGGTACTCATCTCTGATGGTCTACAAGTTGCCGATGGAAGACGTGCGACCGTTAGCCCAAGCTTTCTTCAAATTAGAGAGGGGTAAGAGTGATACGCTTTAAAATAAGAGCCTGAAGGCAGATCATTTCAAATCATAGAACAATCCATCTCCATGACCAAAAGTGAATGTGATAGGATTTGTTAAATTCAAACGTTAAAATCTCAGATGAAATTTTAGGAGCACAATATCAAGGAAATGGAGGAATTATGTGTGTGTCTGTGGGGTTGGAGGTAATGGGAGTGATTTTCATTCTTGCTTTTCTGGGGTTTTTCCATGTCATTATATATATAGTGCGAACTGTTTCCCTACACACACACACGCAAGTTAACTCAAAACTCAGAATTTAAGAAGAATTTAAGAAGAATACTTTTTTGCCCTGGCTGGTATGGAAAAAGTGTTGTTTGTATTCTATGCTGACTTCTAAGACCATCTGTACATGAAAACATACAAACCCTAATCCACCTCCATCCTTGTGCAGTTAAACAGAGCTTCGACCTGGAGGAGTACAGCCTCTCGCAGTCCACGCTGGAGCAGGTGGGTCAGGTTTAGTGATTCTATATTATCTGTGAAGTAAAAATGTACCGGAAGTGCCTACGCTTTCTGCTCTCTTGCAGCTACAGGAGGCAATGACCTCCCACTCTCTCTCTCTCTCTCTCTCTCCCGCTTGCAGGTTTTCCTGGAGCTGTCCACAGAGCAGGAGCTGGAGAATTTTGATGAGGACCTGCACCCTTCTGGGAAGCAGAAGCTTCTCCTGCAGGAAGAGCCTTGAAGCCCCAGATACCCCATGTCTCTGTTCCAACAAAACCTATGGTTGTTTTTTTAAAGACGTTTCTTTTATAGCATTAATGTTGTTGTTTTTTTCAAGAACCTACATAGGAAATGCAAGCAGGGTGCTGGTGTGGTGGCGAGGAGGAGTGAGTGCAGTGACAGCATGGGCAGGACCTGAGCTCACCTCACAGCCCCCGCCTCGGTGTCTCTGCAGGTCCCCCTGATGCCATTTTTCTGTCCAATGCTGGATAAACACACTTACTTTTATAAGATAGTTTCGGTTTCTGAGTGATATACAAATTTTAATTCTTCAATCAAAAATGTAAATGCAACTTTTTTCTAACCTAGACCAGGAAATCCATATCTTTATTTATTCTTCAGCAAGTTTGATACTTTGTAAAGCTGATTATTTTAGTAATAATCTAAGTGGCCCTGTCAAAAAAGTATCATACTTATTGAAATAAATTTGAATGCATTTTCCTATGGCTAAAAAAATATTAAGACATCATTGGTCGTATATCTGATATCAATATAGTGTATTTGATAACATAGCCACTGGTCACACTACCAATCATAGAAAACTAAAAACTGGCTCTTAGGAATTGATTATATTTTTTATTTCTATAAACCAACAAAGTCCTATTTTGTTGTATTTTTAAATCTTCACTAAAGATGCTTGAATTGTAATTGATGTTTTATGGCTGTCTACCACATCATCTCAGAAAACTGATAAATGTCATAACAGGTGTACCAAGTTGGTAGAAAAGATAAAATAAATCTCATATATGCAGTTTTCAAATAGTTTTTTATTTCATGTGCCTTTCTCTTGACTCATTGGCCTCCAATTTACAAGTTCATTGCAATCAATTGAAAAACATTTCTAATACAGAGCAAGTTTGCTGCTTTAATCAGTGGTTTGCTACCAAAATCTAATGGGAAAAAAAAACACTGCACCATGGTTAAGGAAGTAAAAAAGTGGTGGCAAGCAGAAATGTGTCCTAGAAAAATCATCTAAAACTACTAGCTGTGCTTACCATGCATAAAATACAAGTGTTTCAGGGTGGTGGAGATGGTTCCCTGAGCTTTCCTACCAGTGCTTTCTTTGCATTTCCTTTCTTCCCTTCCAGAAAATTCTCAATATCCCAGCCAGCTCTGCTCCAGGGGGCACCTCTCGCTGGACTGACTACTAGGGGTCTTCGGGGGGGTTGGGCGGGGCGGGGGGACATCTGTGTATTCACCTTGTGCTGAATAGAAAGAAAAGACTCAAACTCAGTTCCTACCTTCAGGGAATGCAGCAGTGACAAAGGGATTTAGCAAACTCAGCCTTGGATCTACCATTTATCTGGACAGACCCTGTTTCCTCATCTCTAAAAGGGCGGTCTCAGTTACCATGGCAACCAAAAGTGACAATGGGCAACAGCCTGAACTGCTGCCAGGCTCTTACCAGTACCCAGGGGCTCCAAGAGGCTCTGTCACACCCTGGGGGCCCCCTATTTTCCCCTAGCCCCACCCTTCTCAAGGGCACATCAAAAATGTATGCATTTTCACGTCATTCCCGACAGCCAGAGGAGGTATCTATAAATACTAGACAATCCTCGGGCAAGCCGAGTATTAGCTCTTGAGTGGCTTTTTGTTCAGCCTATGGGTTGAACCAGCCTTGACATCACAGGTAACCAGGTCTTTAGAGAAGAATAAAACTGACAACTGTGTCAACCTGACCTTTAGTTTTCCTCTGCTCTTTGGCAAGGAAAAGCCTGTCCAATTCTCTATGCAGCAACATGTGGGTCCAAAGTCTGCTGTTGGCTTCGATGGGCCTATTTGTGTAGGAACTAAAAAGCATTAATACTTTTCCTCCCACCTTCTAAGTTCTTCCAGTTGGGCTAAAAATCAAATTAGCAGAGAGAGATTAATAGGAGAAAATACATTTTTAATACATGCGTATGGGGAATTCACATAAGCATGAAGATTGCCAAGACAGCAAGGCAGCACGGCGTATGTATGGCATTTTGGACAAAGGAGAAAAGGGGAAGAATGGATTATGAGGTTTCACAGGTGAGAAAAGAGGATTTGCAAGTAGTTGAGGAAGAGCTGAACACACAGGGCAGGCAAATGCTTGCTGGGAAATCGGAACTAAAGGAACCCAGGGTTTCTTGCTCACGGGGCCCCTGTCTGAAGCCTCCTCATTTACCAGACCTAATACATTGTTGACTAGTCATGAAAAAAAACTCATCTTTCCAAGCCCAAATGTTAACCCATAACGAGTTAACCCTTGCTTGCACTTGCCTTAGCTTTTGCGATACAAAGTCTGTCCCAAAAGTATCGGCCACACAAGCTGTTTTAATTATATTGACATTGGCCTGGTACTTTTGGAACAGACTTCATAAAATTGCCAGTCAACAATGTGTTAATTCAAGTTAGATTAAGGCAAACATCCTAAGACTTCTATCCTGAAGCAGGTTTTTCTATTTGAATCTCTTGAGCAGGAGAGGGGGAGGGTCAAAGTCTCTCCCTTAGCCTTTGGTTTCTTAATTAGCAGTTAAAAAATCAGTATCTCAAAAAGCAAAACGTTTGTTGCCCTTCATCTACAAAGGAACTCCATTATTGAGAATGTGGTACTATCCTGAGGATGATAAACTTTGAAATGCTTGGTGACTGGATGGCAGTTGTTGACCTTTCTGAGGCCAATGAGAAAATCTAGAACTAAAAGCACAGATGAACCCTGGCTGGTGGCACAGTGGATAAAGCACCAGCCTGCAAACCCAAAGGTCGCTGATTCGATTCCCAGCCAGGGCACATAACCAAGTTGCAAGCCAGGTGGCCAGCCAGGTCCGTAGCTGGAGGCAGGTGAAAGGCAACCATACAATGACGTTTCTCTCCCTCTCTGCCTCTCTCTCCCTTCCTATCTCTCTGGAAATAATAAATAAAATCCTTGTAAAATAAATAAATAAAAGCACAGATGAATTCTGTAGATTTTACCCTTCAATATGGCACAGCCACTTCTATATTTATACACCACAGGAGACTGGAAACATAGCGCTGTGCAATACATCATTCTTTCTGGTCAATCTTACTCTACCCATCCATTTGTTAAATCCTCATCTCACTTATGCTCCATAATATTCTTTTAACTGTCTTTGTTTTGCCTTTTCTCTGGTTGTGTAGAGACCATACAAAATCATCCTCAAGGGAAATATTTAATTAAGGTAAATTGGTTGGCATGGTCGCAACAATACTGCTGGTTAATGACCAGCATCTTCATTGCTCAACCAGATGGACAATTGTCAAGGAAACATGGCTTCTGTCTCCTGGTCCCAGGCTCTCTCTTGTTCCAGTTTCTATGCTTCTGATTCCTTTTCTGCCCACTTGTTTGTTTCCTTTCCTTCATTCTTGGTCTGCGACACTTTCAAAATCTTTTCCAAGACTTCGTGTAACCAAAACTATGGGGGAGGACTTTTCCCACAATTAAAAAAGAAGATGAACAGTCTTCCAAGATCCCAGAGGAGTCATACAGTATTATGCATTATAGTGAACAAGAGATGCTAAAGGGAACAGGAAAGATAGAAAATATCTTTCTGATAGTGGGAGCAGAATGTCTCAAGAGACATCCTTTGTCAATTTGAGGCAAGGAGATCATCCCTGGCTGTGAAAGGATTGGGGGGAGAGATGAAATTATCATCATCATGTAATAGAGGAAATAGCAACATTTAGAAAAGGGGGAGGGTTAATATTCTTTTTACAAATTCTAGAATTTCCTTACTGTTTTTTATGGTCATTTAAAATGTGCGTTTTCATCCTTCTCTTCACATCCAAGGAAAATTACATGAGTCTTAAGCTAAATAAAGGTTCTGAAGTTGCATTCTTAACCTTTGGAAACCTGCGTGAGCGGAGTCTTGGTTTAGGGACGAAAAGGTGGCTTGCTGCCAAGTTCTAAGTAGGCTGAAGCTACTCAGCCTGCATCAGAGAATTCGTGAGAATAAAGCATGAAACATGCTAGTGAGTCTCCTTATCTTGGTTATTTGTAGTCTGACTCCCTGGTCTTGGTTAGGGTGGTCCTGGAGTGGAGGAGAGGAGACTGCAACATTTTAAATTTCTAGCCTCTACAATGGTAGAAAGCTCATGGAAGCAGAGTGGAATAAGAGTTCGACTCTAATCTTTCAAATACATCAAAACTTTTGAATATTGCCAACCTGGCTTTTACCTTGAGCTCTGCTCCCAGAGCCAACCACTTGCTTAATTTTTCCATATATTTACCTTAGCCTTTCCCAGCTCAGTAAATAGCAACCTGCAGGTGCCACCCTAGGAGTCACCCTTGATTTGTTACCCAGCAGACGAGGGCCTGTTCACATGCACTTTGGTATATGACCCAACGATTAGTATGTAGAAAAACAGATCTTTATTTACAGTATTCCAACCTGGGGAATGTGAGCCCTTCCCTTGCTCCCCAAAAGGCTATAAACCAAAACCAAGACAAACAGTCTTCCATTCCTTATCTGTCAGCTCTCTCCTTCAGGATCTGGGGTACATTGTCCTCAGCCTCTGTATAATAGTCCAGGAAAGCATGTGCCATGTTACATTGGCTCATGGTGAAGTCCAGGAAAGGCACAAGTCCTAAAAGTGTCATCTCTGCATGTCCCGAGTTCCAAGAGTCCAGGTAGAGTCCAGGTCTACAGGGCAGAGTCCTCGGTGGCTTCAGAGCCGGCTGGAGCAGCAGCACAAAGCAGCAGCCTCCTGTTTCCTTACTAGCCCAGGCCCCAAGGCTGGATCCTGACTACAAACTGCAGGGCTACTTCATCTCACGTGGCTGCTACACCCCTGCTCCTATACCGTGCTCCTTCGTCATGGCACCCACTTCCCTTTAACATACCCAAAAACATAGTCCTGTGTCCCCCTGCCAAACCAGGCCAGTTTCAGAATATGCCAGTCAGAGGTACCATCTTTCAGAAAAACAGACGTTTATGGCCCAGCTTTCCCGTTAACAATTCAGCATTCCAGGAGTCACCCACTAACCCGTGCTTGGTTAAGCAGGTTTCTGCAATTCCAGCCCCATCAGCTGTGCCCACTGTGTTCTCCAGGCAGGTTTCCCAGTAGTTCTCCTCTGTCTTACTCCAGCTCTTAATTCAAAGCCACCTTCTTTCACACCAGACCTCATGGCAGATGGCAGGGTATGGGGGAGGCCTTCTACATCCTGTCAAACCACATGTCCCCCTTCCTCGTGGCCCCCCCTAATTTTTTTAAATACTGACCCTGAGCACGTCATTGATATGGAAAGTATCTTAAGCCATATCATTCACCCGTTTACCCAGGTTGCAGCTCAGCTATTATCTATCAGCTTGTCATAGATGTGCAAAGTACCTCAAAAGCTGTATTATCTCCTTCCCTCCTCCCCCACCCATGGGTGGTGGGACTCTGGGGATCCCTCCCCTCTTCTGTACCCTGTTTCCATTTCTCTCTTCCCTCCTTTTCGTCAGCTGACCCAATGGTACTGTTGACCCTGCCTCCAAACTGTACTGCAAGTCCACCCACCTCTTTCCATCTACTATTCCCACCATAGTTTGGATGTTCTTAAGATTTCTGCACTGGCCTCCTGCATCCAATCTTGCATCCTGTACTTTATTTTCCATGCAGTGGCCTCAGATCATACCATGTCCTTATTACTGAACACAAGCTGCAAAAGGCTGAAAGTTAAAACATCAGAGCTTGGAAGAAGGAAAGTTTTATTAATCAAGCAGGTACCAACAAGAAGATGGGAGGCCCGCTGGTGCCTCAAATCCATCTTGCTCACTGGACTAAGTTAAGGGGTTTTGAGGGGTTAGGGACAACAGGTACACGAAGTGCAGGTGGGACAAGTTTTAACTGGAGGAACTTGGCCATTTATGGTAAAAGCCATCAGTACTGGATATTCCTGGACAACAGCCCCTTCACTTCTGAAAGTGTGTCAGTATTCAAATTCCAGTATGTCTCGGGTTTTTTGGTTGCTTGTGTGCATTGTTTAAGGCGGGGAGAGGAGTGTGTGGAACTTTGGTTCTGGTGCAGCCGGAAATCGAGTTTTCTGCGCATGCTTCAGCTGCGTAACATGCAGTTTTGGTCAGTTGTCCCAGAAAAGCAACTCAGTGTCTTATTAAACAGGACAAGGCCATTATGAGCTGGGTCTGTGGCCGTATCACCACATCCCTTTTAAAATCAACCATTGCACTAAAATAAAAAGCAAACTCCCTATTCAAGTTTACAGATCCTTCTATTATGTGGCCTTACCCACCTCTCTGAGACTCCAGCCACTTAGGCTTTTCTTCTGTTCCTTAAAAAACACCAAGATCATTCTTCCCACAGGACCTTGCATCTGCTTTTCCTTCTTCCAAAAACCCTTTCCTGGACATCCACATGCTTGGCCCCTGGTTCTCTCTCTTGTCTCTCTCAGCTCAGTTTTCTCTTCATCAAAAATATCACCCTGACCATTAAATGTAAAGTTGCTCCCAGTCACTCTCACTATTTGCTTTGCTTCTTCTCAAATTATCTAGTTTATTTATTCATTTGTGGACGAACTGTCTCTCTCCCCTACTTGCCCAGTTAAAGATAACCTTCACGGGTGCTGGGATCTTCTCTGTCTCATTAACTGTTGTTTTCCCATAGACTGCAACAGTACTTGTCCCATAATAGGCAACCACTAAATAATTACTAAATTAATCAACTTCCTAAATCCTGCCTCTCTCTCTTCCAGCACTTATTACTGTGAAATAGAATCATCTGTCACTCAAGACTTTTCTCCATTAGATAATCACTCTTTGAAGTGAAGGAGAAGAAAAATAATTTGATCTCTAGGTTCTTGTCTAGAGCTTATCGCATAATAAAAAGATTAATAGGAGAAACACAAACAAAAGATTAATAATGTGTATACAAGAGAAATACCCAGAACTGAGAAATTTCCTGAAATGGCCCAAGCCATCACTTTAAATACCATCTGCAACTAAAAACAAAAGAAGATGTTGTGCCAACTAAGAACAAAAGAAACATGTGGCTGAAATTAACCTGAATATTGTTTGACCAAAGATCATGGACATTTGAGCAATAGTAACTAAATCTGGGAGCTTTAAGATCTAAGAAATCTGGAAAATTGAGCTACAAATAAATACAAAATCAATGACAAAGAAAATAGGTCAAACTTAAGATGGGTGGTTTACTTTATTTCAAGATGAAAAATATATGATGTATAATCTATCTCATAGAGAGGACTTATTCATTTCCTCAATAACCATTTATGTGCCAAACACTGACATAGTTACAGGAATGTCACAATAAATAAAACATTATCAGGAAGGGGAGGGAAAAGGACTCATGTTGTTAGGCATCTTCTACATACCAGGCATTCAGAATACTGCCTTAAAAGGATGATTATTACCACTTGACAGGTGAGAGAACTGAATTACAGAGTTCGAGTAACTCATCCATAATCATGCAGTTGGCAGACCTAAAACTTGAGGTCAACTCTCTCTGGCTTTAAAGCCTCATGATCATTTCAGTGTATCTGGAATGAAAATAGAATTATGACAGGTGCAATACAAATGATTACATAAAACCAAAATGGAAGCCAAATTGGGTAATTAACTCTTGGCTCCTCCTGGGAGGTTATGCAGAGTTTGAAGCAAAGAAAATTTCCAGGATAAGTTTCCCTAAATTTAGGTCTAAAGGATGAGTAGAAACACAGCAAGTCATCAAGGGTAGGAATGAAAAGCGGGTGAAATGGCAGGCAGTCATGAACTGGTTCATGCAGTTCCCACTCCAATGTAGAAAATATTGAGACCACTAAAGGATAATTATTTTAACTGCCTGGAAAATTGAAGGAGGGGGTATTGGTAAGAGGAGAGTAGAAATATTCTCAAAGCCACTTTTTCCTGACCTGTGTCCTATGATCACTTTTTATGTCATGGGCGTAGCCATGGTTTGTGGCCATTCAGTATATTTTAATGGGCTTATGGCAAAATGCAAACCACAGCTTCTGAACATTCAGTGGCAGCTGCCTAAGCAGTGACACATTCAGTTTGTGCCTGTCATCAATCCTGTGGGTTCCTTTAGAAATAGCCACTTCCTCTGTTTTTTCGGAAGAGGGATTGTGAACAGCAGAGATGCTTAAAACAAATACAGGGAGATCTCTAAGACTCTATGCTGCATATTTACTCAAAAATGGGAAATTATGAAAAAACTATGTTCTGTGGTTCAGAAAGTTGAAAAAATCCTAGCAGGGCAAAAAGAGGATGTTGGCAAAGAACAACACAGAGCAGGAGGAAATGAGCTCTGGTGCCAAGGGACCGCTGAGCTGCAGAGGGTCAGAGCTGCTCTACTCTGTGATAAAAACTTGCTAGGACTCTAGAAGGATGACTGAGAAGTCTGAAGGAAAGCTATTGGGAAAGTGTGTTAAGCTACTGAAGAACTTAAATTAGTGAAAAGGAGCAATTAGGATAATATCCCAATTCAAAACCCACTCGCCCTGGCTGGTGTCACAGTGGATAAGGCGCCGGCCTATGAACCCAAGGGTCACTGGTTCGATTCCCCAGCCAGGGCACACAATCAGATTACAAGCCAGGTCTCCATCCAGGTCCATGGGTGGAGGCAGGTGAGAGGCAACCATACATTGATGTCTCTCTTCCTCTCTGCCTCTCTCCCTTCCTGTCTCTCTAAAAATAATAAACAAAATCTTTAAAAAAAAAAAAAAACATTCGAAACCACCATGCAAACTCTTTCTGCTTACCAGGACTTCAAAAATAATACTGCTTTTATTTTTATTTTTATTGGGCCAAGCTCCAGAAGCTCCTAGGTAAGGATTTTATAAGGGCTTCATCTAATATTGGTTCCTTACCTTTCCCCCAACACAATAGATAACTAGAGAGTTAATAGCAATGACACAGGTTACTTGAGTGGGTTCAGTTCTCTACCCTTCTCAACATATTCATGTTGCATTTAGGACTTTGATGCTACCAAGTCAAGTTAGCTAAAATGTTTTTCTCAGAGCATCTAACTACATTTATGAATTAATATGAAGTTGAGGAGTATTCTAATGGAGGATATTAGAATTCTGTCTCCTCAATGGGGTTTGAAGTTATACAACTGATAAAGATATCCTTAAGTTAAACAAAATGATCATGTTGTGTTTGTTCTCCATTTCACCTAACATCAAAAACATGGTGAGAGTATTTTGCTCATTGAAAGGGAACTTGGATTTTTAAAAAATTGAGGAACATGAACTGAAGGATTTATCTATTCCCTTGCAGTTAAATATCAGATATAGAAAAGATAATGTGGGTTATTCAATAGATTTTAGCTGCCCCATACAATGAATGTGCCTTTATCTTAAATGTACAAGGACTTTTTTAAGTGATAGAATTATTGAATATAATTATCTCATTTGTTATTACTTATTCATGTCATCTTATATTGTTTAATGGAGTTAAGGTAGCAAACAATAAAAATTAAATACCACCAACCTATTAGCACAAAGGTAAAAGGACAAAAATAAATTAAAACACCATCAGGAAAACACATAGTGAGAGGAGAAAAAGGGTGGATTTTTTAAAAAGGCAAATGTGTGATAATACTCTACTATTTCTGCAAATGGTTTTAAATGAGAACCGAATAATTTTGTATCATTAAAAATGACTGCAGCTGCATCTCAAAGGCATATTTAGTCCGACCGGCCAGATTTCACAACAAATGAACACTTAAAAGTGCTGCAGCTGCAAAAGACCTCTGGGAGAAAGATGTATTAATCTGGAACATTCCACAAAACAAAGAGGAAGTCAACAATAGTGCTTGAAGATAGTTAGGAAAACTACTCCATAATGGTGACAAGCTATTAAGAAAAACTTTATTTTTCCTATTATAAATAAAAACACTGGTATGGGAGAAGAGCTGACATAAAAAATGTATTTGTCTTTCACAGACCACAGAACAAATTGTGAGACTCCTACTTCCAATAAAAGCAGTACGGGGAGATTGGATGACTCTCCTTCATAGAAAACAAGTATGAAACGAGACGAAACGGTTCAAAACAACCCTCTTAAGGAACTAAAAGTGACCAAAAGAAGACAACAAATTGTAAAGGTTCCCCTCTTGAATAAACAGTGCTATTGTGAGTGGGAGGACAGTGGTGAGTTTGCCTGGACGTGTCCCCACCCAAGATTCCACACATGGTGAGGCAGCTGGACCTGTGGCCTCATCTGCAAAAGGAACTAGTGAGCTCAGATCAGAGTTGACAGCAAAGACCTGCAATTCAACCACTGAAAGCAGGGAACTCAATTCAAGGCGGCTAGAAATTTAGTGGAGAGATCCTAGAAGTCAGCAGGCTGTAGAAAGATCAAGAAAATAAACTCAACTCATGGGCAAAGACTAGAATGAGAACCCTAAGAAGCCAGCAATAGTTGACACACCTGTTTTCCCCCATCCTATGATGCACTGCTGCCTCTGCACTAGCACAACGTTGGGTTTCAGGTAGCTTCAGGGGACATGGGGGTGAGGGACAGAGTCTCTTATATAAATGGTAGCTAACTAAGCCTCAGGAGCTGTGGGTAGGAATAACAGACATGCACCGTAAAAAGGACAGTCAATAGAAATACACAGAATAAGGCAAGACGTGGTTCTCGCCCTACAGAGAGGAATTCGTCACAGTGTACAATGTGGAAATGTGCTCACTGGGACAAAAAAGGCACAGGAGTATTTCAATCTGAAGACTTCCTGGTGGAAGCCATGCCTGACTGCCTTACTGAATGGCCTTTAACCAAAATGGTGTTGTTCATGGAAAAAAAAACCTGGATAATGACAGCAAACTGCACTGACAGCTCTGACCTGTGTGATTCAGTAGGTTCCCTGTCATCCCACAAAGCAAAAGGTCACCAGTTCAATCCTGGTCAGGTTGTGGGTTTGATCCCCAGTCAGGATGATAATGGGGGACAACACATTAATGTCTCTCTCTCTCTCTCACTCGATCCCCCTTCCTCTCTCCAAACCCAATTAAAAACATATCCTCAGCTGAGGATTAAATACAGATGATATAATTAATGCGTCTAGTGTGTGTGAAAGCAAAGAAGAAGCTAATAGTGCTTTCTGGGAGCCCCCTTCCTCTCTACCATCCCCCTCCAAGGAGAACATGGATGCTTTTCCATGCTGTCTTACTCAGTGCAGTTTTCTAGTTCTCAAATCACCAAAGCATTTGGGGCAGATAAGTAATATAAGTATACGACCAGACACAATCCTTCTTAAGTTTTATCTCTAGTTTCATTTAATAAGTTGCTGACTAGCTCCCATAAAATATGGTTAACTCTACTTATCACAGGAGAGAAAAAAAACCCAATTTTTAAAATTGTCTTATCAACTTGTTCTTATTCATTTATTCCTTCTCTTTGGTATCTTTTGGTATCTCTACCTGATACTCCAATGCACAGAAAATTCCTAGCACTCAATCCATAATTGATGTGCACTGTTAAATTTGCATCCATTTCCATTGGCCATCTGGTGTACGAATAGGTGAAGGATATATGGAGAACACGACCTTCCTATTAGATTGGGAAGTTATTTACAGTTACATATTGTCTCCATCTTGCAAGAAATAAATGACCAACTTAGCCTCTGACACCTGACCAAGTTGGTACACAACCAAGAGTAGCCTCATCTTGGCCCTGAGCCCTAAATGTTTGTTTTGAAAGGAAGAGGCTCGCATCTGCTTCGCTTCATGTTGCTTGAGTCAGAAAACATTTTGTTCATCTTTCTGTTGATGTGGGAATTTAGTGCTGTGGTCACCCAGGGTGAATTAAATATTTGTGATGTTTGACTTCCTGCAGCTGTTGAAAAATCTCTAATTCACACTGGCTGGAAACATCAGAGGCCTGGACCCCCTGTTCCTATTTTGATTCTCAGTGCTGTGTGGAAGAGATAAATGCATCTGCATCTCCAGCCAGTTTGGCTAGTTGAAAGTTTGCAAATCCAAATTTATGTCATTTTGATTAAGCAGGGCAGTTGAACACAATGATCATCCCATTTTGCTTCAAAATTAACTTCAAAAAAAGTTTTATTTGGGTGGGGTGGGGGAATATGGCCTGTTGTGTTGTACAGTTAGTGAAAGTGAGAATAAAATTAAAAGTTGCTGAAAGAATTAATACTATCAGGCTTGTACCAGTGCCCTCAGGTCATGTGACCAAGACTCCACGGATCATCGCTTCGGAAAAGCATTTATCATTTGCTGTTACTCTTTGTTCTAAAATGTCTGTGACCAGTATTTCTGGCAGAACATTCTCTGAACTTACTGCCGCCTACCTACCCTTGACAGTTACATGTGCTTCCAAATATGGCCATGAGGAATGTTTTCAGTAACAGTCTTCATTCATTGACTCCTTTCAACTTGTACGAACAAAATGCAACCCCCCTGAGGTCCGCAATGTGCCTTGTTTGTCTTTGCGCCTCATGTGTAGGTTGATGAATATTAAATAGTGTTGGAGAAGACACAAGATTGAGAACCCAGTGCAGTCATAGTTCTCTTAAAGGATGGGTGCTGGGAAAACATGCAGGTAGAAGAAGGAATGCGCAAAATGGATTGAAAGGGGCACTGAAAATGATCTTATACAGAATCAACTCTCATTCAGCCATTCTGTCACCACATGGCATTTTCTGGCTCCCACTATCACATCTCAGGTCCTTGTCCCCCTGCCCCAAGACACTCACAGCTGCCCTTTCTTATGCAGAATAAACTGCCCTTTCTTATGTAGAACAAGCTTCTTTGGGCCTTTAAGTTAAGCAAATCAGAGACATTATGAAATTCCTACTTTATTTAAAGCTCATAAAGTATCTCCCAGGAGCTGTGGTCCATGAATAGAGGTAGGAAAGAGGAAATGAGTCCATAGTGTCGCCATAATTTTTAGATTAGCCATCTTTTGAAGGTCGTTCTAGGACCAGAATTGTCCTTTTATCAGAGCAGTGCACTAGGAAGTGGACTTCATGCCTCCAAGAAATATATTCAGTGAAGTAACAGGGGTCCTGAATTGTTTCTGGAAGACCATTTCTTCTTACTTTACCCACATGAAAACCTCATTAACATCAGAATCATGTTTCCTGTTTTAGTTCAGTTGTAGACTCAGAGAAAATATTTCTTAATATTATCGAAGAAATACTATCCTCTCATGTTCTTTGGTTTCTCCTTAACTAAATCATCTTTTTCTTTTCCCCACCTAAGTTGTCCATTTTCTTCAAAGTGAAGCTCAAATGTCTAACTAATTATCAAAACGCTGTGCCAACTCGGCCTAGCTTGCCATATATTTTTCTTCTTTAAATTCTCACCAATGGCACACTTCTTGGTACTAATGTTAACGAAAATTCAACTAAGTAAATAGGAGATCTTATTGGCTTTGTTGAGCGATTCACAAATGAGGCAGCATTTCATCTCACAGAGAAATGTTCCAAGGAGTTGTACAAAGTAGAGGAGTTCTGTACATAAGCAAAAGGAGTGTGGCGTATGGAAGTCATTAGCAAAAGAAAATCAATAATTATTTCAGGCCTGGTCATCTTCTATTCGGGGAGAGGAACAGGCACAGGGTTTATCATGCAGATTACCTCTCTAGTGCTTATTAGGAAACTTCAGATTAATTGTTTTACGGTCACATTCCTGGGAGAGGTGGAAACTTCGAATACGGTGGAAACTTCGAATACATGACTCTTGTCATGGGAGTAAATGGCTCCTTTTGGGTCCTGTGTTTCTTGGGGAGTTATTTTTTCTTTTCTTTCTTTCTTTTTCTTTTTCTCCTCGTGGTCTTGGGTACTCTACACATTCAGAGAAACTTCTCTGATAACAAACTATAGAAATGATCCTTGAAAGTTTAGTCTTTGTTTTTTCTTTTCTTTTCTAACGTTGGGCAGTGAAACATTTAATGGTATGTTGTTCTGTTCTCTTCCTTGATTTGCACCGAAGATCTCATTTGTCTTCCTGATAAAATTGTGAGGAAGCTGAGGAGAAAGATTGGGTTGTCAGGATTCCCTGTCCCCTCACTCAGTGTTTGGTAGGTGTCCAAGTAGCTTGGGGTGACAGGGATACCATGAGTTTGATCTTAGGCCCACCTGGGTTTTAATCCTAGCTGTGCTAATTACTGGTTAGTTTACAACCTTGTTGAGTTACGTCTCTTCTCTGAACAGTGATTTGCTATTCTGGAAAATTCAATTAGTCCATCAATCAACCAGTGTCTGAAATCTGTGCACCAGCAGGAATAGAAGAGACACTTAAGCATCTGTGACCTGTTTGTCAGTGAAGTTTAGCTTCTACCAGACAGACCCTTGGGTTAGTGTATTTGAAACAATGCACATGGCTACACATGGCTTCCTGTTACTGGACTAAAGGGGTCCATTTGCCTGTGCTATCAAAGCCCAATAACACTTGAACAGGAGTTTGTAGCCAAGAAAGTAAGGGTTTATTAGTTGAAGAGATGGAGCCATGCCCAGAGGCACAGATGAGCTAATGGTCAAAAATTGGCTTCCAGCCCTGGCTGGGTAGTTCAGTTGGTTAGAGCATCTCCCTGATACCCCAAAGTTGCAGGTTCAATCTCCAATCAGGGCACATACAAGAAGCAACCAATGAATGCATCAATAAGAGGTGAAACAAATAAATGTTCCCCTCTTTCAAAAATTAATCAGTTTTTAAAAATTAAAAATATGGCTCCCAGAAGGTTTCTAGGGGATGTGTTAGATAGATAACTGAGAGAGTTAAGGTTTCCTTCAGGGTTGTTGGCTGATTGGTCACTCTAGGGTGGGGGTTGGTTGGTTGATTATCACAGCTGGTCCAGATGTGAGCCATGATGATGTTTCTTCTGGTTTCTCCAGGAGGTGGTTGGTGGTATTGTTCTGAGGCTAGAAAACAAATGAGGCGTGGATGACTTTCAAGTTCTAGGAAGAGGCAGGGGGAGTGAGTGGTTAGCAGATGGTGAGGTTCCGTTTTGCAAGATGGAAGGAGTTCTGAGGTTGGATGGTGGCGGTGGTAGCTCAACAATGAAATCGGCTTCATGTTACTGAACTATGTACTTCCAAAGGGGCAAGAGGACGCTCTCCAGGCCCATCCATGCTGCCTCCAGAATGCAGGTTTTCCTTCTTTGTTAGGGCTGAGTAGTATTCCATTGTGCAAATGTATCACAGCATTTTCATCCATCATCTACTGAAGGTCACTCAGCTGCTTCCAAACCTTGGCTATTGTAAATAACTCTGCAGGG
This sequence comes from Noctilio leporinus, assembly GCA_004026585.1. Lineage (NCBI taxonomy): Eukaryota > Metazoa > Chordata > Mammalia > Chiroptera > Noctilionidae > Noctilio > Noctilio leporinus. The sequence goes on from PVIW01005433.1 coordinate 28,584, forward strand.
GAAAAGGGGAGTGGGGGTGGTAGGAGAGGGAAGGGAGGGGATCAATGATGATGGAAGGAGATTTGATGTGGGGTGGTGAACACAATACAATATACAGACAATGTATTATAGAATTGTACACCTGAAATCTACACAATGTCATTCATCAGTATCACCCCAATAAATTCCATAAAAAGTTTAAAAACTAGCATATAGAAGAAATCACAAAGGAAAAAAGTTTAATTAAATTAAAAATTTGATCTCCTTCAAAAATGGTTAAGATGGCAAATTGTCGGTGTATTTTACCACAAATTACATTTTTTAAATGAGCATGTGAAATATCATGCTCAATCTGTGATAGCTATCTATTACCTCTCATCTCATATTTTGATACTCATTCTCCTGAAGTTACTATAGAGCTGAGATTCTGTGAGACACGTTCATGAAGAGTCATTTTGTTTTACAAAAACATTTAACTTATGTTCTTTACCTAACAGGTATCTTCCTTCACTTCTAAAACTTTGAGAGAATACTGAGAAAGCTAAAATGATGCAATAGGCTGTAATGAGCTCTTGGCTGGGTTCCCAGAATCTAGTTCATTAAATCAAAAATGTAATAAGGGGCCATGTAGTCTGTGTTTGAATGGGGAGAGGGACAAAAGTCTTATAAACGGTGAAGGAATTAAACACAACTAGAATATTTTCTTTAGTTTCTCTCGATAGAGGAAATATGATCCTTACCCCAACCAACTGATATGTAAAATATTTTATTCTTCTTGAGCGCATCCTATGTTATTTGATTACCAACATCGCCCACTAAGCAAGAGTAAATATTTTTCTCCTTTAAAGGTGAGTAAACCGAGGCACAGTTCAACAAGTTTTTACTACTGGCCAGAAGCTAAGTAACAGAGCCACATTTGTGTATAGTTTAATTTCAAATCCCTTCACATGTCCTGGAGCTCACAGATGTTGAACAGATGTTACAATTTGTAAAGCATGAACTCTGCCCTAGCAAAAACAAAGATAAGCATTCTTCTCTCTGATAATGACATCGTTTTACTGTTACAACTCTAAAGTAACCGCCAGAACAACTGAAGTTGTGATCTTTAAGTAAAAAAAATAATAATAATAAACCCTCAGTACAAAATATGTCATATTTCAAAATGATGACACTTGGCAGACCTATAGCAGTTCATGGGGTTAATATGGTGTGATTATAGTATCTACCATTGCATGTGTTATAAAAGATAATGTGGTAAGGGTGAACTGTGTCCCCACCAAATTCAGACGTGAAAGTTTTACCCTCAAGGTGATTGCATTTGGAGAAAGAGTTTTTAGGAGGCAATTAAGTTTAAACGAGGTTATAAGGGTGAATCCTAATCAGATAGGACTTGGGGGGGGGGGTGTCTTAGAAGCATTGAAAGGGTCTTATAATCATGGGAGCCCACAGCGAGCATGTCCTCTCGCTAGAGCACAGCCACCCTGGGACCTGAGCCTCAGAATTCTGCTTCCAGAGCCCCAGAGGGGGTTCATGTGAAAACTAGTGAGTTGAGTCAAAGACCTCCCTCCCACCCAATCCCAGCAAAGGATAAACCTACCAAAATGAGTAAAATGAAGTGAGAGGTTTGTAAGGTAGAAAGCGCCAAAATACTATCATTGGGTCCGCCTAAGAAGGGAAAAAATAAATGGAGGGAATGAAAATATTTGAGTAACTGTAACTGCCTAGAATTAAAGAAGATGTAAGATTCAAGATGAAAGAACATAAAGCACTGAAACAAGAGAGGTTTGAACAATGAATTCACATCTGACCACATTGTCAAGAAATTTCAGAGCATCAACTACAAGAGGGAAGTTTTAAAGCATCGTGAGAGAAAGGGCAGATGAACTGCAAGAGAGTCAAAGCCTTATCATCCAGGACCTTTTCAAGGACCATTGTGTATGAAATGAGGTTGGCGTGATACTTGCCATTGTGTTGGACAAAAGAACTCTGAGGCTAGAATTTTACAATGGCTGAACTATCACTTAAATGTGACCCTGAAATTAATACATTCAAAATCTGCCAACACACTTTCTTGAAACATTCTTGGAAAAAGTGTTAGACCAGAAGATAAAAATATGCTGGAGGAAGCCAAAAGCACTGAAGAAGAAGAAGCCAGTAACTTGGTGTGCTTTTCTTGTTTGTTTCAATAGGCAAGAATACCACCACAAGTTTATTCATCACATTGCAGAACTCAACTCAGGATGCCAAAAAGGCAGGAAGAGGAGGAGGAACCGGATACAGCTAGGAGTAAATCATGATACCGACCTTTCTTAGGAGAGAACAAAAAAATGATAAGCTTAATTGTAGGCAATACATAAATGTATATGTGAGTCATGCTGAGTTAACGCTAATCAACAAAGCAAACAAAAGAGAATGAAACCATAGACTAAGCAAATAAATCTATATATGATCCTATTAATCGATCTCACCCCAATAAATTTCTTTTTTTTAATTAAAACTAACTAAATAAGTCTTTGAAAAATTATCTAAAATACCAAAAGTTGACACTCACAACAAATAATAGATTGAATAGGGCAATAATCATTAATGATGTTGAAATAATAATTAAATCTTTTCCACTCCAAAAACCCCAGGTCCAGATAGTTTTATGAATAAATTCCATCCAATTTATAAGAAGCATATAAAGGTTATCCTTATTTTATGCATATCATGTTAAGATTATGTATATATTTATATATAATATATATTTTATTCTTCGAACTTAATGCCCATCCCTCTCTTTCTAGTGACAAACTGCAATTTAGAATTACATAAATATAATATTATATATAATATGTTTTATATAATTTCCATATAATCACATCTTTGTATTTAATACTTAGATAATCATACTAATTATAACTTATAAATAATATATTTATATTGTGTACAATGTAATACATAATTACTGGTATGTGTAATTGTATATAATTAATAAATTTATATATTACACAGAAGTTTACATAGATGTATACATACATACATATATATTTACATTCAAAGATGGTCCCTGACTTAGGGATGCTTGATTTGCAATTTTTTGACTTCATGCCAGCAATGTGCCTCACTCTCTCCTCATGCTGGGCTAGATCCTAAGCAGCCATTTCTCCCCTAAGATGCCCCAATCTACATCACTAGGATTGGGGTCCCTCTGCTTCCATGGCAGCAGGATTACCAGGGCTGTCCTTTGACCCCAAGCACCTAGAACCAGCTCTTTGGCATGAGGGCCCAGAGCACCTGTGGGTGTTCGCCACTCGTAGAGGGAACTGGCTAACTTCTTCTGGTGTTTTAGGTGGCACCTGCACTTGGTCCTATCAGGTCACTAGATCTTAGGCCAGCACCTGGCAGGGTGAGCTCTGCACTTCTAGGGTCGGGGGAGGAGATGTGGCAGGAGCAGGGTCCACAGACGGAGTGAAGGTCATGGCTTTTGTGAGGAGCCATGACTTCCCCTGGTTAGGACCTGGAATCCTAGTGCCACCACTGTCAGGGAGAGGACACCCTCCTCTCCTCCAGCTAGGGGCTCTGCCAGTCCTTTTTCCGGAAGTGTTCTAGGCTGGGGAAGTAAATTGAGCCTCTTCCAGGGAGAGTTCTGGACAAGAAATTGCTCCACAGAGTTGGCGCCATTTGAGACAAGTGTGCTGGTCTTTCGTGTCCCCTGTGAGCCCGTCAAGAATTTCTGGCTGACTCAGAGGGTGGTGAGGGGGCTCCCATTTGGGCAAAGGCAATTCATTCTTGGAGAAGGGAGTAGCTGGGGGCTAGCAGCTAATGAAGCTCAGTAGCTGGAGGTGAGTGCATTCGCTCAGAAAAGATACGAAACGAGCTTGAACTGACCTGGTCATCACACTCCCAGCTCGATTAAGAGCCCTGAACAACTTCCGGTCCGTACATGAGGCTCCTGGCAATTTATAAAATCTAGAATAAGGCGCCGGCCTGTGAACCCAAAGGTCGCAGGTTCGATTCCCAGCCAGGGCAACATAAGTAGGTTGCAAGCCAGGTCTCCAGTCAGGTCTGTGACTGGAGGCAGGTGAAAAGCAGCCATACATTGATGTCTCTCTCCCTCTCTGCCTCTCTCTCTTCCCCTCTCTCTAAAAAAATAATAAAATAAAATCTTTTAAAATATATATAAATAAAAATAAATAAAATAAAATAAAATAAAATAAAAATCTAGAAAAGCGTTCCTATAGCCCAGAGAATTCCTCCAGGCTCTGCCTTCTACTCTCAACCTCGAACTCCGTCTTCTGTCTCAATACAACTGCATTTCCTTCTTCACATCCTTGTCCTCGGGGTTCAATGACTAAGTTAGATTACCTGCCTGGCTTCCCGTTTTGGTTTTCTTCTTACGATTTTGCTCCCATCTCATTCAACAACAAGTCCTGTAGGCCATGAGCAAATGACTCCTTCCTTCCTGGCAACAAACAAATGTAGATATATGGGCGGGGGGATGGGGAATTATTCAGAGAAGGAATAACAGAGAAACTAAGACTCTTTTTTTCCCCATATGCTGATGATACTCTGAGCAAAAAAAAAAAAAAAGCGAAGGCACTCCTCACACAGAGGAGTTCTGAGGACTATAAACTGAGATAGTGAGTCCCCAAAATTTGGGAACAGCATACTAACATTGTAAACTAATCTCCAGCCCCATATCCTAGGATACAGATGCAGAATATGAGAACCACGTGGGTTAGAGTAAAAGATATTCCTGTCTTCCGACTTCTAAACATAGCAGGGTTTTAATAAAATGTTTCTTCTGGGCACTTTTGGTGCAGGGTGGGAAGAAGTAATTAATCTCAATGTCAGGTAGTAGGAAGTCGGTTATACCAGCATGTGATGTTGGTGCAGGCAGTCTCAGTGCTTAGAGCCTTATTTTACTTTCTGCCTTGTTAGGCCGTAGCTGTTCATTCCTGGTACAGAAAGGATTAACAAGAAAGACAGAAAGAAAAAGCCTCCTACTCCATCTGTTTATTAACTTCAACAAAACTAGCTTTGTTTGCAACTTTCTTTAGAACATTGTAAAATGTCTCCAACTTCCCCAGAAAGTACACGAGAGGTCGCTGATTTTGTCAAGCTGAAAACAATTTAACAACAACAACTATCCCTCACACCATCATTACCATGTCATTTGAGGTCGTTAATAAAATGTCGTTCTTTTCCCACCTACGCGGTACATTTCTGACATTTTTAAAAAGCACCTCTCCAGATTGGCCACTGCCATCTGCCCAACAAATTCTCAAAGGGTGCCATCTTCTGGCCTATGTTTTAAAGCATCCATGGGCTTCCAAGGCTTCTAGAAGCTCAGTCTTTATTCACGGACCCTGCCACAAACAGGGGGACTAGCTTTCTTCTCCCTGCCACCTGGGTGACATCAAACACCTCAGACTTCTGAGAATCTGACCCACACTTCTTGGCAGGTGCTGGCTGGAAATGCATTCCAGCAGCCTGAAGATTGTGAAAGAGGAAGGCCAGCTAAGCCAAAGCTGCTTTTAAATGTCAACATTGGTCTCACGAATACACGTAGTCGGTACACTGGGGACAGATCGCTGCCCCCTAGTGTCTTCTCTTGCCCAAGGAATGAAAAGTCCGCAAACCCATGTGCGTTCCAGCCTTTCATACATATTCAACAGGGCATCGACCCTGGAATGTGAAACTTGTTCCAAACAAAATGTTGCAATTTCCCTTATTTATCTGACTCACTAAATAATTCATCATGTCAAATTTTAAAGTCCCGTCTTAGTCTTCTGAGGGCAATGAACAACTTGACCCCCTATAAGCCAATTCCCACTGTGACAAAATAGCTTTACATCAGAGTGACCCTCCTGATAACAGCAATGACAAAACGTGGGGGGAAATAATTAAAGGCACTAGACAACAGCAGAACTGGATAGGATAGGACCATTGAAAGAAGGAACTCGGCACTAGGCAAGCTCCATGGTTATCCAGGTTTTCTCCTGAGACAGATTTGCAGTACTTTCCAATTCTGGACCTGGAGCCCAAGCACAAAGCAGCAGTCACATTGAATTTAGGAGACAGAGCTCAGAGCTCATGGCTTCGGTAGTGGCTGGGAGTTGCTACCCTGCAGAGAAGAGAGTCACAGTGTGTGATGCTCCAAGTCTGCATGCAAGTAGCCCTCCAATACAACATCTGATATGTATGTAAAGACCTACGGGGAGGCTGAACCACCCAGAAGTCGAAGAGGAAGCAGCAGGAGGGGCTAACTTGCTGACCTCAACCGCTGCCCTGTCCTTGCAAACTCTGTCAAGTGAGGGGCTTTGGAAACACGTTGCATTTTCTGTTGAAAACCAGAAAGGCAAAACCTAAATAGACACACCCTTACTACGTCACGATCGAAGTAAACTACTAGCTCTCTTGGTCTATTGCCGCAATAAAATGTAACCCTCTTTGAAGGAAAACACCTTCCGGGACCGCTATAATTTATTATAAATGATAATAAATCCCAGTTCTTCCCAGTGGTATAAAATGGGAATGATAACAATGGTACCAACAGTGTTTTTTGGTTTTGGTTTTTTTAGAATTAGGTAGAACAAAAAAGCTTTTCAAATGGTGCCTGACGTTTGGTTAGTTCTCAAGAAATACTAGGCTGTGACTATCATGATAAAAGCAAAAAACAAGACAACACAAAACAAGATAATATAAAGCTGTAAATATCCTGGTTGCTACTGGGGACTCTATTGGTTACAAAATTTTTCTCCAAAGGGTCAGATCATATTTTTGATTTTGCAGGCTATGAATGTTCTCAGTTGCATGTTCATTTTTCCTACAACTCCTAAAAAATAAATAAAAAAAATTAAGCCCTGATTGGTGTGGCTCAGTGGATTGGCACCAGCCTGCGAACCCAAGGGTCGCTGGTTCAATTCCCAGCCAGGGCATAAAACCAGGTTGCAAGCCAGGTCTTTCAGCCAGGCAGGTGAAAGGCAACCATACATTGATGCTTCTCTCCCTATCTTCCTCCCTCCCTGCCCTTCTCTCTGAAAATGATGACTAAAAATCTTTAAAATAAATAAAATTAAAAATCACTCTTAGCTTGTGGATCGAACAAAAACAAGCCAGATTTGACCCACAGGCCAAGACTCCACTTTCATTATGCCGTTTACCATAAAGAAGTTAATCATCGTAATAACCAAACTAGTTAAGATCGGCTTGTGACAAATGTGACCGCTGTCAGTACTTTTATTACATACCTAAGTGTATTAGGTTGAACCATGAGAAATCGCCCTTCTTATAGGTCAAAAAACAATGTTGGCAATTTCATATGGCTCAGCCTAACAGTACAGACACAAAGCTGAGACCTGAATCCCTCATCTTTTCCCACTTTTGGATTTACCAGCTCTTTACCTTATTCCCATCACCATCTGTCTGGCTTGCTCGTGTTTATTATCCTACCCTTACAGGGTTACGCAGACTTCCAAGTTGCATGGTGGGAAGAGGAATGGATTGTTCTTGTAAACAAGGAGGAAAGGGAGAGCGTGGGCGTTCTGTCAACCACACGTGCTGGGGGCCTTGGAGGGGTTTCTGTGCCCAGGGACAACATCTGGGGCTACGCACAGCTGGAGAGCACTGGTCGTGAAGATCAGACAAAGCCCTGTTATGTGCCAGGGAGGCCATGGCGTTCCTTGTTCCAAAGTGCTCCCCCTTCTGTTAACCTTCAGTGTTTGTGCTGTCTTGGGGTTCGCTCTGCACACCCAAGAAAAAGTCCTCAATTTAAAGCAAATAACGATGCACAATCTCCACCTGGGGAAGCTTGAATTGTGGCCCAGTTGGGACAGCCCGGGCACTGTCTTGCAAACAGGGGCCAGTTTCCTGGTGGTTTGTCGCCAATTCTAAAGGCTTCAAACAACCCACATAGCTTGACGCTGACTTCCTGAAAAAGCTTTGGGACTTTCCATTCAAACAACCCAAAGTGTCAGCCCACAGGCTCCATAATCCTGACCTAGAGACAAATGGCTTAGGATGGAATTATTCACAGTTCTGGGTTTTGTTATGTTTTCTTCTTGGAATCTTTTTTTTTTTTTCCAACATACTAAGGAGTATTTTTACTTTGAAAACTGTTCAAAGCACATCGTTCTGGGTTTCATTTCTAAATTTAGCACTGCAAACTTTTAACATCAGGATCTTTTAACAACTAACTATCAGATCATTTGGCAGGTGGAGGGGTGAGGGGAGTGCAGACTCTAGCCTTCTGGTCCACCTGAGTGCTATGGCATGGGGAACCATTGCATAAGTTAGTATGAATTTAAATATTATCTTATGGGGATCCTGTGTAGCCTTTGGCAGCCAGAATGCCATTGTGTTGCATTCAGGAATGCAGGAGAAAGAATTTCCACCAGAGAAAGGAAGAAGCTGTATGGCATGGACATATATACTGTCTCTAAAAAAGTAATCAATGATGTATGTGCTTAACTCTTACACTCAAAAGGGAAAAGAGCTTCATTTTTTTTTAAAGCCCATAATATTTAACATTCTTCCTGTGGAAAGGAGGTTGTAAAAGTTACTCATTTGCCTTCCATTTTTTAAAAATTCAATACAAAATAAACTTTTAATCCAATTACTTATTCTTAAATTTAGTGACACTTTGTTGATGTCACCAGTTGTCACTGTCAGAACCACTGAGATAAATCAAGATTACCAAAAGGAAACTTTATTTCCAAAAATAGCTCCAAAATGAAATGTATCCTCCTTTGGCACAGGCTTCGAAGATTGACCTTGAATTTATCTGGAATCTGGTATTATTGGTTACTGAGGCATGGGACAACAGAACACGCAGTCAGAGGGTAGCAGCACATGGCTCACACTACCTGCCACAGAACCCGTAAAATGGGCACAGCCCTGAGGACTTGATTTTATCATTTTAGCCACTAGGAACATAGATGTAGAAACAGGATTTTTCCAGAATGCATGATCGGCCCAGCAATGGACCTGGATCCATGACAGAGCTGACCTTTGGAACTTTGATTTGAGATGCTTTTCTTGGTGTAACTGCTTAAGTCAAGTCTAGGGAGGCAAAAAGATAAACTAAAACAACCAGCTCAAAGTTTTACCGCAGAATATGCCCCAAGCCCAAGAATCAGTATGTGGAAAAAATAATAGCATGTGTTGAGTCAAAAAAAAAAAAAGGAGGGATGGATTTCTTTTCTCAACTCTGCTTGAGATGGCAAAGAGTAGAGGTAAAATTTTGGTTTTCCTTCAAGATTCATCATGGGAATAAATTTATCCAGTGGTCTAGGAACTACAGAAGGAGGTAAATACACGCTACTCAAAGTCTTCTATTTACAAACGAAAGCCTTCTGTTTACAATGTATAGAGAAATAACAATACAGAATTAGCCTCTTATCGTTATGTGTTTACAACAACACGGTGAATGGGGAAAGCATTTTTGCTTGCTTCTTATTACTATTTGGGTTCTGATTGTTCCAACCGCCATTTATTTAAACATTTAAATTACAGAGAGAGGAGGCGCTAGATGTTTTATTAAGACCCCCTCCTCACACCCACTTTTTTTCTCGTCATCGGCTTTTCCGTCCTTTGTCCTTCCAACACTGAGTGATAAAAATATCAACAGTGTTTGTCAGTTATAACACAGCCTGCAGAGCCAGGCTTCTTTATTTGTCCTCCCCTTCCCTTTGTCCCTCATTAGATGACAATCACCCAGCCCTTTTCCCTAGGTATTATGCTGTTTCTCCCACTCTCGAATTACCTAATCACCTGGTATGAATCTTGGAGTGATATTAACATATTTGTTTTGAAATGAGGAAGAAAGGACGAATGAGGGGGGGAAAAGTCAGAAACTGTCGACTTTCCTCTTGCTTCATAGAACATCTAGTATTGCACAAGGTCTCATTTGAGTCTCTAAAATATGAGTCCTGTGTCACAAACAAAATGCCTTTCTTATCATACGAGGCTCTAGTTCAAGAAACTGACCAGCAACTGCAAAGGAGTTCACTTTCTTTGTAGCGGGTCACCAGGTTCTCCATGTTGAACTTAGCATTTGGGATTTGGGACACCACTTCTCACCTGGACATTTTAGGTTGATGTGGGGTTTGGTATTAGTTTCTGATTTCCTGCAGCTGTTGATATATTTTCAGACTTTAGAGATAAATAACCAGAAAGTACTTCCTCCAGACTCTTAATGAGCCACTTTGTAGGGTGGCATCCAGGGGCCAAGGTGCTATTGTTATATAAATTGATGTTTCTGGCCCATTTGAGTCATAAAAGACTTCAGAGTCGGAGTGGTGATACTATCACTGGCACGGGTCACTGGAAGATTGCTGACAGTTTGGGTGACCAGGCCTGGGGTTATTCCCAGGGATGTAGGACTTTATGGTTTTTAAAAGGAGAATGTTTTGGGCAAACTAAGATGAGTCTGTCCTGCCTCAACTCACGAGTGTCCTGGTCTGTGACGTGTCCTGACGTGGCCTCTTTGTCCAGCTTGTTCCCATCTTTGAATATAAACTCTTCTAGCCAGTCTTCTTTTCCTTTCATAAGTTTTAAAACCCTTCCATCCAAACGCTGGGTTGAGCTGGGATTCTGACCACTCCCAATGAGGTCTGTTCCAAAATGCTTCTGCTGCCCTCTCCCTATGAGTGCAATTCCTTGGGCAGGGAAGGACTGAGGTGAGTGGGGGTGACCCACCTCTCTACTTAACCAACCGCTCTGTAGATCTCATTTGATGCATTGTGAACGCATCTCTTGCCAACATGGGCCCTCACTGCTTTCTGAGAGGCAGGTCTTCCCAAGCATGCTCTCTTCTGAAACCTATGTGAGTTCTATGACAGACCCTCCCCATCGCCCAGGCCCATAACAGAGGGATCCACCTTCTGCCTGGATCCTTGCATTCCTTGGCCCCAGGCTGCTAGTGACCCCCTCGCCCAAAGGGTACCCCTTCTGAGAGTCAAGATGGCACAACTCCAGTTACCTTCCTTGAGGGCCAAGCACATGACTCCCAGAAACCTGCCTATTTGACACAAAACGGAGGGGCGCTGCTTGTCTCTCATGCCTCTTCCCACCCTCCCAGCTCCCCAAGTCTCATTCCCTAAGGACAGGTCAGTAGGTGCAGTGTCTAAACAGAAATCCACTTAAGGAATGGAACGCAAGTGTTCCCTTCTTACAGGCATCCCCACAACCCCTTGTTCTTTAGTAAAGATTCTCATGGAGACCCTCAACCATTCTTGGGTATAGTGAGGGGAGGGGGAAAGGAGAAGCCCCTTGACCACCAACCCTGCATCTCCCACATGGCCAATGACAGAATGCAACCCACTCTCTTTGGGAGTAGGGTGTGAGGAAGCAGGGCTGGTTCTGCTCCATCGCTGGAGGTCTGGAGGTAGGAGTTTTGGATCTTTGTGGGTTATGGGTCCACTTTTAACCTGTTTGCTGTGCCAAGCTCCAGGCCTCTACAGCTGACCCTTTCACTCCAAAGAGAGTTAATGCCCCTGTTGGAACATGACATGAAAGACCAGGCATGCAACTTGAGATGATGACACTTGATTGACTGGGCACCACTGTGGCTGCTGTGATGGGTGTTCTTTGGCCTGATGCCACCGCCAGTTGCCTGAAAACCTGTAGGCCCCACACCCAGGACTTGCCTTCATATATACTCTGCTTATTTCTCTCTGATGAAGCCCCTCTTCCTTCCCTACGCCCTCCCTTCTGGCTGAAGATCTGCCTACCCGTGTGTCTGCCTTGTGTGATTGATGATCATTTTTCAGCATGACTTTGCAACAGGGGTAGCTTTTTCTTGGTGATGTGAGAACATGACATTAATGTTCATCTCCAACTACCACAGCTCCTAGCACACAACATGCTGCTTTGCAGTTCTGGGCATCTGCTCATGGCGTTCTACTCCACCTGGCTGCCCCTTCTCTCTTGTGTTCATCCCTCCCCCTTCTACTGCCAAAGCCAGGTCATTCTCTATGATTCACACTGAAGGAGGCATCCCTCACCCCCAGGGGGACTCAGCCCTCTCCTCTGGGCTCCAATGCACATTACACACTGGAGAGATGATCCACTAATCTGGGTCTCTGTCCCTCTCAGTTGACTATCAGGATCTCTGGAACTCCAGTGCTGGGTGCTCAGTAAATATTGAACTAAATGGTCCTCTTTTGAATGAAATGGGGTTGCCAATGTACTCAAAACATATTTTATCCTGAGAACTCTACAGTAACTAGCAACCTCACTTCCTACTCTCAAAGAGAGGGTGGCGTAGGGGGCAGCTGACCCAGGTGTGAGTCCTTATCAGATGACACTTGTCTAGAGGGCATGTCATGGCTTATTGGACTGATTCCCTTTCTGTAATCATGGAATGGTAAATATTTATGTGGTTTCTGTTCATTGATCTTTGTTTACAAAACACCAAACATCATCCACTGTGAAGGGCATGGAAAGAAAGGAAGGTATTTTCTAAACTACAGAGCTTGGTAAACATGGAAGAAATTGGAGATTTGGGAGCCAGGCCCTTGACATCAAATGACCTGACCTGTTCATTTACTCCCTGGGCAATTGGGGTCAAGCCCCCAAAACTGTCCAGCCTGGGTCTCCTCATGTGTGCTCTATGGCTGGTAAACCACCCCTCTTATAACTGAATTGCGGTGATTAAGTGAGATAATGACTAAGAAAGCCTATTATTAGCATGTATTTGGCTTCTGGTAAGTACTCAATAAATGTTAGCAGAAGCATCACCGTCATTATTATCACTCATACGTGAAGAGTATGAAGAGCACTCAAAGATTTTACAATGGAAATATCGTTACCACTGACATATCATCCATCATAGGCATTACTGCTTGCCAACTACCTCAAATATATTTTTTCATTGTCGAGTGCTTTTTCATTGGCTTTCGTTTACATTTAGGAACTCTAGTTGAGTTAAATGGGAAAAAAAGTAAAGCCAAAAAAAAAAAGGAAACACTTCAAGCTGTATGTAATAAATTGGACAAATTATATATACTAACCCAGGTCCCATATGGCTCCAGAGCAGCGAATTCTAGCACAGAATACAAAATTCTAAAGCATAAAAAACTTGCAGGAAGACCACTGACTACCTCTGATTTGTGTGTTAAAAATTAATGTCAGGATTAAAGATTAAATCTGATCAGCAAAGACCAGATCATGGGCTTCCGTTTGCAAGTGTCCCGAGGGGAAAGATGCTGACAAGTACAGGGCAGACTTGCTTCACTCAGCTTATAGGGAGGGTCTGTATCAGTATTGGTATCTGTATTTATCCTGTTTCTGAAATAATGTGCTCCATGCTCAGAGCATGTTTCTTTATTACTCTCACTTGTGAGGGGGGAGGGGGCAAAGGTGCATTTTAGCCCAAGTTGTTGTGTTTACACTCAGTTGGAGAACAGAACAGTAGTGTCTGCTACTTTAAGCATGGAATGGCAGGGGTGACCACTGCATTCAAGTTCAAAGCCACGACCTGGTGTCTCACAGTCCCTCAAATAAAGATAATGAACACTCCTTCCCCAGCAGGGATCTACTAAAGCTAGAATTCTGTGTTTTCCACCAGGAATTCAAAACCACAATCAGCATACATTTCACCCAGATGTTTATAGTCCTTAAACTACTTGCAATGAACAAATAAGTGGTCAGGATACATGGAGTAGAAAAAAGACTCCGTGCCAAAGGGATAAGTCTACAGAGTGACAGGGTCTTCCTTGGTTCTGTGACAAAACTCAAAATGAATACAATTTTTAAAAAGGAAGAAAGAAAGACCCTTGGCTCCTCATTCCATTGTACCTTTCCAGCCAGTGTTTAAAGCCCTGTGTGTGCAGAACAGTCCCTTAACCCTGACCACTGGTCTCCTGGGCAGCGGTATGCTCAAGGTCCCTCATTGCACTGGAAAGTGGCCCACCAGGCCACACAGACAGTGTGGGCTTTATTTATGCCAAGGGAACAAGCTGTCCCTTCTCTCAGAAAGTTATATCCTTAGGACTGGCATCCGGTCACAGTCGGACAGTCTTCATTACATGGAAACCCAACTCCTGTCACCCTAAGTGGTGACATCACATTCCATTCCACATTCTCCATACAGCCAAGACAATCCACACTTGTTCATATAAAACTCAGCAACTCAGAGCAACAAATAGCCCCTGAACCAATTCCAAAGGTTTGTCCATGTGACCCCATGGGGACAGAACCCTAGAATAAAGGGGGCCTCCCATTTAAACAGTGCCCCAGTGGCAAGTTTAGGGCAGAATCAAATCTAAGAATGAAGAGATGGTTCCAAAAATGAGGGGATCCCCACTAAAGCTCCATGAAGCCTAACTTTTCATTAAGGGTGAAAAAAAATAGAATAGTTTATGCATTACTAATTAGGAATAAAACCTGAGGGTGCCATTTATTTTACTCTCTGAACCCCCTTTGTGGACAGGGTTAACTTTTTAGCATTTTACTGGTTCCGGTATGCCTGATGTTTTTAGGAGTATATGGCATAAAAGAAATAAGAGAAAGAAAATCCTTAGAAGAAAGCCAGCTGTCCTCCTGAAATCGGGCCATGAACTGACCCTGTCACCACATTGTCCATCCTTAGCCCCAGAACTCAATGCCATAAGATCCTCACCAGCCAAATGTCATTACCCTCCAAATCTCCATCTGCTGAAAAGATGTCTTCATCTTGGACAACAATGTCCTTCTCTGGCACATAACTGAAAGTTGCAGAATTCTGTAGAGAAAATCCATCAAGATAATTTAGGAGTCCCTTGGGGTTTATTAGAATGAGATTCTGTCCCTTAACAGTTGGTGTCCAAATCACAGATCCAGCTACGTATAATTGCAACTGGAATGAAGTGGTCTGTTATTGGTTTGGATTTTGCATATGTGCCAAGACTCCCTAGGGCTTCTCCCAACACAAAAGTATAAGGAAAGAGAACATTCTAGGAGGTCCTGGCTAGGTAACTCAGTTGGTTAGAGCATCACCCCATACACCAAGGTTGAGGGTTGGATCCCCAATCAGAGACATACAAGAATCAACCAATAAATGCATAAATAAGTAGAACAACAAATTGATGTCCCCCCTCTTCTCTCTTTGTCTCTGTCACTCTCTCCCTTCCTTTCTCTTCCTAAAATCAATAAATATGAGTACATTCTAGTCTATTCACGTGTGAAAGGATGAAATTGGACCCCTTCCTCACCCACATTCAAATGTAACTAAAAATGGTTCAAAAACCTAAGTGTAAGAGCGAAATCTATAAAACTCTTAAAAAGAATAAAGGTGTAACTCTTAGTAACCTTGGGTTAAGCAATGATTTCTTAAATATTACATCAAAATCAAAAGGAAAGGTCAAAAACTTTTGTGTGTCAACACTGTCAAGAAAGTAAAAACATAACCCACAAGATGGAAGAAAATATTTGCAAATCAAATAAGATAAGGATCTAGTATCCAAAAATATATATTAATGAAATCTTGCAATTCAAATATAAAAGGATAACTAGTACAATTTTTAAATAAGCAAAGAGTTAAGTAGATAGTTCTCTGAAAGGACCTACAGATGGTCGATAAGTACATAAAAATGTTCAACACTAAAAACATTCCTATTTCTCCGCAGCACAGGTTCTTGGGTGGTCATTGCATCTAGCTCTGCCTCCTGCATAGGGACCAAAGCAGAATCTCCGGATGGAATTCTCTCCTCCACTCAGCAGACTCTTCCCACAGAGGAACTTCCCAGACTCTGTTGGCCAAACTTAACAAGACAGAGCCTCCTTAGCTGGGAACTCCAGGAACTGTCCTCTGGATATCTGAGCAACTACACCTCTCCGGAACATGGGCATCTCAAATTGCAGGAAGGAAAGGGACTTTTATTTTTAGCTTCTTTCCATATTCACTGGAGAGTCTTGCAAATAGCATAGATCTAAGAATAAAGAAGAATGTCTAGAAAGAAAAGTCCATGAGTGTTGGAGCAGGACCCTTCAGCTCCTAGAGCCAGGTCTGTCCTCAATTATTCCACACTTGCATTTCCCAAGGTGATAAGCAGGTGTCCTAGGGTTCTGAAGTCAAGGTTGGAACATAATGGGTTAAACCATGTTATATTGGCTTTTTGACTGTATGTTATAAATCTTCCAGAAGAGCACATGGCAGGCGAGTCTTGTATGGAAAATCAAATTAAAGTCCCAGGAACACGTTTGTACAAAACATTAGAAAGTAAAAAGGAATTTTACCCACTTTAAAAAAAAAAAAAATACGCTGTCATCTCTTGCATCAATTTCTCCGAAGGTCCTTCCTTACTTTGTAGACTCCTTTCTGCCAAAAAATGGATGAACTACAGCAGAACTCATGACTTTCAAACACAATTAAATTTTCCCTGGTGGAATTCAATCACTGACTGTGCTTTCTTTTTCTTCATCCGTCAGTAGGAACAGATTAAAGCATGTCAGCACCTTCCTATCCTACCCATACCATTTTTTCCAGCAAGCAAAAAAACAAACACACATACCTTCCAGTGTCTCACCGATGCAAGTCAAAACCCAATTAATTCATTGCATGTAATAGGTTTACACTGTGCACATGTAAGTGATAGAAGGAGGAGGAACAATAGAAAAAGAAACAAGGAAAATGGTGCAACTCAAGTAGACAAGAATAATTTGCTGAGCTTATGAATAGTACTTCAAGCAAAAGTACATTAACTGAACACATAGTGGACTCTTCATAAATGAAGAATGAATAAACAACTGAATAAATTAATGACTAAAAGGCCTGGGAGATTTGTGCCCCTTGCAAAGCAACTGTTTGACCTTTTCAAAACGTGTATGCAATGCACTTTTGCATTGGTCATGGTAGCAGCATCGTTTTTAGTGTGACAGAGCATTTTTTTTATGTGTATTTTCTCATTTGCTTTGCACAGCAATCCTGTGAAGGAGGAGTAGGGGGTATAATTATACCTGAGTGGTAGGATTGTTATTTTGCCAGTTCACCAGCTGCGCAGAGCTCTGGGATGATCAGAACAGCCCGGGCCTCTAGTCTCACGTAGCCCAGTCAAATGGGGGAGGCAGGTGTCCCACAAAGGGGAGGTAGCAAGTGTCAGAAGGTTACCAGGGGCACAAAGAGGCCTATGAAGAAGAAAACAGAACCCCCAAGGGATGAAGTGGTTTGCAGAGGGTCAAACGGTTGCAGAAATGTAGCCAAGACTGCAAGCTGTCACTCTGGAGGGCATGCACACAGAGCAAGGAAGCAGTGAACACAGGCTCTGTCCCACCACCCTGGGCACGGCACTTAAAGAGGGACACTGAATGAATGATGAGGAGCTGCAGACCAAGAGGTTGCAAGCCATGTCTTTCGGGGAGCAAATAGAAAACTGGGTCTTTTTTTAGCCTAAAACGTGGAATGCGTGGCAGGACATGTGAGTGGCATTTAGCTAATTAAAGGATTACCGTGTGGCAGGTGGCACTGCCTTTAGACAGAGGAGCTGGAGGGCACAGAATTGACCCGGGGGCCCTGTGAGGCAGACGTGTCTATCAAGATTCAAACGAGACTGCTCCGGTGGCAGAGAGAGATGACAGAATCCCTCAGGGGCCATCCACATGCACTTGAGAAGACTCAAGAATATTGCAGTTCAGGGTATGAACTCTGACTCAGGCCAGCTTGGTTCAAAGCAAGCCCCTTGCCATGACCATCCTCAGTTATTAGCTGTGTTTCCCTGGATAGGTTCCTTAATCTGAGTGAGAACTTCCTTACCTTCGATGACAGAGAATAGTCATACCTGTCTCAGGTGTTGGTTATAGGATTCAGTAAGGGAACCTGATTCATTCCGGGAAGCCATGGGTAAATACCAAATAAATAGTTAAATCTCCACTTAATGAGGGAGTTCTGAATGAATAAAAGATTCCACATGCAGTCCTAGGCATAATATTCAGGACAGCAGCCCAACTAGAACACCCACCTCACCTGTAGGTCTGAGAATGAACTGAATGACTGAAAGCACTATTGACCTTGGTGAGGTGTGTAAACAGATGGTGTTTCTACGAACAAGATCAATGCCTGCGCTGGGGAGAGCTGGGACCAAATGTTCTCAAAAATACTTTGCAATTCTTAAGAATTCCATGAGGATAAGAATTGTCAAATGGTCCAATTGTCCAACTCAGGAAGTTTCCACTCCTCAGGGCAGCAAGAAAGGTCAAGGAACTGGAATCATGAAGTGGTTTCATTCTAGAAAAGAAATGAAAAGTCCTCCCAATCCTAACCCCATCTTGTTATTTCCAGCAACATAAAAGTGCTTTGTTTGTGTACCTTTCTCTAAAAGAACTTGGGAAACTGCCTCCAAAATTCCCAGCATGTACACAAGAGATTTCTTCTGTCTGTGTTTTGTTATTCTTCCCCAAGCCCTCCCAAAGAAATACACCCCAAAATTGTATGACTCTTCAGAATGTGAATTATGGTCTTTTACAACAGTTGGTCCTCTTCCATTCTGTGTTGGACCCTTGACCTCCATGTGAAAAACAGAAACGCTGGTGTGTGCCAAGCTGTGGACAAAAGTTTTCGGATTCTGCCACCTTCTGGTCAGATGTGAAAACCAACATGGCAGAGGCCTTGCTGCCGCGCAGCCCCAATCCACCGTCTTTCTCCCCAGAATTTAACCCTGGTCTCTTGGGAGCTGACAGCTTGAAATGCATTGACATTAAACTACAGGACAGTTTCAAAAGGGTCCGTGCTTATTTATGCAAATGCATGTACTCCTACCAAAGAGCGGTGACTCAATCTCTGAAAATGGGACTCAAATTAAAACCTTTCCTAAAAGTACCAAGCTGCCATCGTCATAAGATGGATAAGCCATTCAGTTGTTGTTATCTTGTTGTTTGAACACACTCAGAACTACTTCCATGGTTCTGATAAAGAGAGACTGAGAGAGAAGAAGAGAGAGAACCAGGCTCTGAAACTCCCACTCTACTTACAACGAGTGAAGGTTGACCAGGGGCAAACCCTTGCGTGCAACTCTTTCTACAAATAAACCACCAGAACTCCATTTACACCGGTGCCCTGAGCCCACAGACAGAAGGTTGAGTGACCTTCTTAAGCTAAGTGACCACAGCTTAATCTAAGCCAGTATCTGGATGAAAAGAAGAGGCAAAGGACAAAGAACCCAAGTTTAAAGAGTCCCCACAATAATGAAGTTTCTTCCCAGAGTTGATGGAAACATCGAGATGAGCTCACCCATTCCAGCCTTCTCAGAGCGGACAGAGGTGAAAGGAGGGAGGTTTATTCAGGGGGACAGACAACCTGTCCACCAGGTACGAAGCTTCACAAAAGACCAAGTTCTCAAGGAGACAAGCGCAGGACTCTGAATCCCAACTGAAGGGCTCCAGTCCCTGACCATGTCTCATGTGTAGCTTCAATCCACCTCTAGAACCCTGGGTGGGTGGCCCCATTAATGACTTCTAATCAGCACCCCTCTTTTTTATTAAATTTATGGGGGTGGCACTGGTTAATAAAATTAAGTAAATGTCAGGAGTACAGATCTATAATACATCTCTATATGTTATATTGTGTGTTCACCACCTCAAGTTGTCTCCTTCCATCACCATTTATCCCCCCTTTACCCTCTTCTACCTCCCCCTACCCTCTGTCAGTGTCCCTCTTGATAAAAGAGAGAAGGAAGCCCTGGCTGGTAGCTCAGTGGATTGGTGCCAGCCTGCGAACCCGAAGGTTGCTGGTTCAATTCCCAGCCAGGGCACATAACCAGGTTGCAGGCAGGTCTCCAGCCAGGTCCATAGCTGGAAGCAGGTGAAAGGCAACCATACACTGATGTTTCTCTCCATTTCTTCCTCCCTCCCTGCCCTTCTATCTGAAAATAATGAATAAAATATTTTTTAAGAGAGAGAGAGAGAGAGAAGAGCAGGCCACTCAAATATTCTTCCTTCCCTTCTTTCCTGGGACCGGCAGCTTTCACGTGGACTAAATTCACCCAGTTAGTCTTGTTGTGCACGCTGACAGCTGATGTTGAAAGGCGGAGCATTTCAGTCAGCAGAAACGTAGCGTCCTAGAGGTCCAGCCTAAGAGGAAATACACGTGCTCCCAAACATGATGATGATTTTTTGAGAACAATATAAATCTTTCAAACATAATAGGAAAACATGGCAGCCTAAATGGTTTGTTCTCTATGAAACACATCAAAGATGGTTTTAACAAGGAGCATGATATGAAGACATATTCATACATAGGCTTAACTATGTACCTGATTTGTGGATCCTTGGACTGGGTCTATCACTGACTATTTCACAAAATTGTATATGAAAACCTCAGTTAATAGTTTTCACTTTCTCTGGAATAGGAACACTTGGTCTTAAGGTACAGATTGAAGTAATACAGCATTTCCCCCAAGAATGTTTCTTGGGCCTGGGCTGCTTAAGCACCAGTCAACAAACCAAAGGGTTGTTGGTTCGATTCCCAGTCAGGGCACAAGCCAGGTCCCCAGTTGGGGGCATGCAAGAGGCAACCACACATTGATGCTTTCCTCCCTCTCTTTCTCCTTCCCTCCCCCCTCAAAAAAAATAAATAAATCTTTTCCCTTTTTTTAAGTATGTTTCTTGGGACACGGGTCCCTCCTGACACTTAGAAAATAAAATAAAATAAAATAAAATAGATGTCTGTATTCAAACTGAGTGAAATACTGTTATATCCGCCTTCTAGGAGAATCACAAGGTCCATGAACTTATGAAGAATCCGAGACGTTTGACTGGAGTAAAGGAACATTTTTTTTTTTTAACAAATTAAATTTGCTTCCAACATTTTCAAGCTTCATTGGCCGAGGAATACTCATGTACAGGAGCATCTCCCTGGACCTCCAGGAACCAGACCCCTAAGGAGCAGATCGCGGGAAGCTTGGCTCATCAGCAAAGGGGCGTGTGAGATGTTTGTGATTGTTGATGTCCCCGAACCAGGAGAGACCGCACCTCAATGCAAGCACCCCCGCACGGTTGCTAAGCAACCGTGAAAACAGCGCTGTGGCTTGGGAACGGAGGGGAGAGGCTGAACCAATAAGTGCTTGAGTTGCTGAGGGCCCCTCGATATCATCTCATTAAGCTTGGCCAGAAATAACCATCCGACTTCCAGGAAATGACAGCAGGGCTTGTCGTTATGACAACAGCAACAACAAAAACCGTGGAGGCGGTGAATCAACCTCTGCGGAGCTGGCTTCTAACGTCAGTCTTGGAAAATTCCGTCTTCACTAAATCTGGTAGAATTCTTGTCTTTTCTTTTCTTTCTTTCTTTCTTTCTTTCATTTTTTTTTTAAGGCACTGCTTTCAATTCAGCATTTGAACTTCTTTTCTTTTTCTTTTTAAAGATTTTATTGATTATTTTCAGGGAGAGGGGAAAGGAGAGAGGCAGAAAGGGAGAGAAACTTCAATAATGTACGGTTGCCTTTCACCTGCCTCCAGCTGGGCACCTGGCTGGAGACCTGGCTGGCAACCTGGTTATGTTGCCCTGGCTGGGAATCGAACCAGCAACCTTTGGATTTGCAGGCCGGCCACCAGCCAGGGCTAAATCTGGTGGAATTCTTGCTCTCTAGATCACTCTTGCAAAAGCAATTAGACCTCCATTTCCTCTCTGTAAAATGGACTGACACTCCCGTCCTGGCTGGTGCGGCTCCGTGGACTGAGCACCGGCCTGACACAAAAGGGAATGCTCTAAACCAAGCACTGTTTACACAGTAGCATCAGCTCAAATTACAGGCACATTAACCATAAACACCCTCTTCCCAATTGCCATCCTGGCCAGTCTCCAATACAGGAAAGCAGTGTTTCAGGAAACTTTCATTTCCCTGATAACTGGCTGTATGTACGTTAGCAATCATTTAAATACATTAATTACTACGGGCAGTACAAAAAGCTTTGAAGGCCATGGCTTTAATGAGAATGAGCCTTTGTCTGCTAGACACCTAAAGGCAAACCTATTAACTGGCATTAAAAGGCAGCATCATGGAAACCTGAGAAAATTATAAACATCAGATCATCAAAATTCTCATCCGCTTTACAACAATTCTCCATACAGGAAGGTGAATTACGAGTAGGTAAGGTTCCGGAAGGACTGAACTCTCTAGTTTACAGATTCGCTGGACTGCTAGAACAAAGCACAGCGGACTGGGTTACACAACAGAAATGCGTCTGCTCACCATTCTGGAGGTTGAAATCCAAGACCAAGGTGTGGGGACAGGGTGAGTTTATTCTGAGACCCAATTCTTTGATTTGGAGGTGTCTTTACATGGCCTTTCCCCTCTTCCTCTCTTTAAGAGGACACCAGTCCTATTAAATTAGGACCCACCCTAATGACCTCATTTTAATTAAACACCTCTTAAAAGATCTTATCTTTAAATACCACCAGATCGGTGAAGGACCAGTTTGGACTTCAACCTAGGAATTTGAAGGGGACACAACAAACAGATTGGATAATGTGCCCGAGCCAATCGGTTTGAAGCCTTCAGAGCAAAAACAGGCTTCCTGGAGATGGAGAACTGTTGCCTCAATGGCAGCATTGACTTTTGCCTGCCTTGGCCACCTAGCCATTTGGAACTGGTCAGACCCCCACCTCCCCAAAAGCTAATTCCTTAAAATAAATCTCTTGATGGTATGTATCTATACTCTGTTGGTTCTGTTTCTCAGGAGAACCCCGACTGACACACTGTCTTCTGCTCAAAGTAATTCGGGAGGTCACAGAGGCACTGCGGCTGTTACTGTTGGGCTGCTTTGGTTCCGGCCATCTCAGAGCAGCGGATCAGCCCAGCGGGGTCTGCAGCACTCACACCGAACTCCAGGTGGCGCTCGTGTTCTATTCAAAAGTGGCCTCCCCGGCGAGGGGCCCCCCTGGCCCGCTTTTTAACTTGGGTTTCAGGACAACCCAGTGTCAGCAGCTCCAAAGAGGAAGCATAACATTTGCACAAACGACAGTGCCTGCATGCCCAACGCCCCCCGAGCGTGCCGTCCCAAAAATCACTTTTTGTGACGTGCCCTTTCTTGGAAGTCCCATCTCTTTGGTCGGGTTTCACCGTGTTCTGAGCACAAAGTGATGGGCAGTCCCAAAAAGCTCCCCTCACCCCGATGAATATTGGGACATTGCTTCAAGCAACTGAGCTACCCGGCCAGGGCCCAGAGAAACTTTTAAGTAATGTGTCCATGATAACCCTCATCGTTTCTTCAAATTGAAGAAATTCTTCATTTTCCATGTGTTTACATACGCATGACTCAAGATAAAAGTCTATGCTTTTCATACCTTTTCATACCTTAAGGCCTCTTCAGCAACTTAACCGAGTTATATGTGTATAAAATTTTAACCCGTTGTTCTTGGAAGTCAATGGACTTGGTTTATGAAGGCAAGTGTACCAGTCTTCCGGTCAGATAAAAGTTTATGTTGTACAATGGTGCCAGGCCATTGGACTTTGAAATTAAAAAAGCAAAGTCATTTTACTAAAAGCCACTTCAGAAGCTGGGTACAACTTTGAAAAGCCACTCAAGCCGACTCCTAGTCTTGAAAACAAGAGGTTTAGATTACATTTCGAAGGTCTCTTCCACCTCTGACCTGTGATTCTTCTGTCTGCATTCTGCTTCCTACTATATGTACCCTTGTTTGAGATTTTGTTGTGAAAGCATGTGGTCCGTTTGATAACAGTTCATTGCATAAAGTGATTCCTTACGTGTGTGTTTTGTATTAAAAGTAGATAAGACCAGGGGGAAGGCGGGAGGCAGAGGCAAGAAAGGGGAGCAGCTTAGACAAGAACCTAGTATAAAGGAACCATGGACATGGACAACAGGTGGAATTGGCTTTGGGGGGAATGGGTGGGTGGGGAGGGGGACAGGGGAGCAAAAAGGGGATGGATGTAATACAACAACAATAAAATTAAAAAAAAAAAAAAAAAGTAGATAAGACCAGCATTTTATTGTCTGTATTTTGAAAAATTTAAAGAAATACTGAAAAGTATAAACATACATGTACCCACTACCCATAAATAAAAAGTGTTAGTTTGTCATTTTAAAGAATAATAAATAAATAAAAGAAAAAAAAGAAAGCCACTTCGGGCTAATGGAAAAGGGGGTATCATGGTGGTTGAAGGGTGGCTGGTCAATTTGTCTCATTTCTGCCTGCAACATAGAAGAAGTCACCTGTTTACTCTTCTAGGTTTTCTTCCTTTTCAAGTCTCCAGGGTTGTCTTAAGAGATGGGGCGCACAGGGCATGACTCACCCCGGGCCTGCCCAGCTGCCCTGCCCTCACTCCTGATGGGACAGACTCTTTCTGTGCCTCTTCCGCAAACCCCTCTGTTAACCCTACTGGTGGTCAAGACCCAACCCTGTCATTAGACAGTGTACTTGACCACAAGCTCAAAACATTTGAACAGCATGGGCTTGTGGAATCCTTGTAATATTTTGTAAGAACATTTGAGATGCTCTTTACTTTTTTTCAATGTCTACTTGGTACATGGGACACTGAGCCAGATCTCTTGAGTGACCCGACAATGGTCACCCAGCAATTCAGAATCAGAATCATGGGCACTTGGCCTTCAGCCTGGGGTGCCAACTCTTCTAAATCTCTGCCACACAAGTTCTTTCTCCCCACCTGGCCTCCTCACCATGATTATCCTTTCCTGGTAGATGGGCGCTTCTTTGGTTCTTTTTTAGAGTATGCATATTCACAGGACACAAATCCATGTCTGTGTTTCCGTAGTTTTAAGCAACATGCCAATGATGTTGTGTTACTGGTATAACCCTAAAATAAGAAGCACCCACCTACCTTTTACATTAGAACCTGACTTTTAAAATATGCACAGTCTCCTTCTTCAAGATGCACATTCAGGAGAGCGGATGAGAAGCCCCGAGACACCCTGTAGAAAACAAACAGCTAGTTCTGTTTCACCACATATTTTTCTAACTTACTTGAATACACATGACTTTTCCCCCCTGGAACATCATTTGGAAATGCTGAGTAAAAACCATAATCTCTTTGTTGGACAGGGTTGGGTGCGTAGGCAATGACCTTCGCTGGCTATGCTGACAAATTCCGGAGTTTACAGAGTTAGTCTGAGAGTGAGTTGGATTTTTGTGGTCTCCAGGGTGTCCTAATGGTTGACAGGAGCCAATTCTCCTGGCAGTTTCCCAAGCCTGAGATGACAGTGTGAAGAGCAGATTAAATAGCACCTTCCCTGACCTTGGATGGGCCTGTTCCATTCCTCCTAAAGCATCTCCACCCAAGGCCATCCAGGGACCCCTCCAGCTGTCCCATCTGTGGCATCAGTTGGACGTCCCATTCCCAGTCCCTTGGAAGTGAGTGTTTTCCAGCCACCTTCAGTCCTTTGAAAGAGAAATTGAAAATCCACTGGATTACTAGGATAGTCCTAAAAACTGCTCAGTTCTTTATTACTCCCTAAACCAAAGTTGTAACCCTGGGGCAGTAATTCCTTTATGCATAATGATAAAACCCCGAAGTCTCTCCTCATAGTACACCCTTCAATCCCTTCACCTGTCCCGAAGAGTGGGCAGCTTTGCCCCATAGCTAGAGTTTCTCCACCACCCTGGTAATCTTTCATAGTCACAGGAGCTGGCAAGAGGCACACTGAAGTCCTATAGAACGTCTTATAGAAATGACCCTATATGATAGCAATCTGTGGTTGAATAAACTGCCTGTGTTAGTTTTAGAACTCTGTAGAAGTTTCTTGAGACATCTCAGAAAGACATATTGACTTATAAGAAATAAAAGTGCTGGGCAAGGGTGATGGTCCCATGGTGGGACCACCAATAAGACTTGTCTTCATTGTGTGGCTCCTGCAGAGGGGTTAGTGCGAGGAGGTCAGGTGGTGAGATCTTCCAGTTGATATGTATTGGTTATCAACTGGGCCAACATGCAGGTGCTACTGGGGCACTAAGTTCCATGAGACGTGAGTCCTGTGCTATGCAAGGTCAGAGTCAAGGACATTCATCAAAGACGCAGGTGCTGCTCTTAAAGAAAAGTGCTTGGCCCCATATTTCTCTAAGTTAGGTTGAAAGTCACACTTTTTAGCTTAGTGGTTCACAACACAACCTCCAGCATCAGAGTCTCTTGTTCAAGACCTCATTCCATTGTGGACTAGCTGTGTGAGCACGAACAAGTTATCCAACCTCTTAAAGTTTTGGTTTCTGCAGCCACAGAATGGAAGTAATTGTAGCCCCTGTCTCTAACTTGTTGTGAGGATTAAATAAGATAATGCAACCAACTTGCCTTGTGCAGTACCTAACAGACAGTAAGCTCTCGATAGAAGGGAGCATTTACTACTCATCTTTTTCTTCCCCGTCCCAGGACAGGAAAAGGCATAGCCACGGCCTGAGCGACCTCTGCACCCCCAGTCTCTATATGAAGCCATTCCCAACCCCGTCCATTTCAGAGAGCCAGATTGTTCCCTTCTCTGCCAGTCCTTAAACATTCACCATAATCACAGATATTAGAAAGCTTGGCCAAAAGAAAAACTTTTACAAAAGGAATGTTCAAAGAATGAGATCAAGATCTAAATACCTTTAAAAGGCAAGCGGGAGAGAGCTGGCTGAGTGGCTCTGTTGGATGGAGCAGCATCGCATGCCCTGAAAGGTCACTGGTTCTAGTCCCAGTCAGGGTACATGCCTAGGTTTTGGGATCCATCCCGAGTCAGGACACGTGCAGGTGGCAACTGGCCAATGTTTCTCTCTCACATCAATGTTTCTCTCTCTCTTCCTCTCTCTCTCTCTCAAGTGAGAATAAAAATCAACATTTAAAAGATAATAATACAATAAAAGGCAGCTAGAGAGTGCCACTGTGCTGGTCCATGTTGCTTGTTCACACACCCGTGTACATATCCGCGTACTGTTCTTGTTCATTCTCCCAGGGGTCATGTGCTTTGACTGCTACAAACCCCTGAGCTTCCCAGGGCAGCTGTGAATCACTGCATCATTGATCACCCAACAGCCCTTCTCCAAGGATCCTTCATAGACGTTCTTGGGATCGCCATTGATGAAGCTCAAGGGCAGATACTCCAGCTATTTCAAGAATGCAACGCCTGTGCTTTATCTTCCTTGACCCTTTGCTACCTGTGGAACATGCCTGGGGCTGTTCCCACATGCTTGGGGCTATTCCCACATGGAAGACAGGGTAGAATGGTTTCTTCTGACCACTCCCTTAGCAGAGAAAAATCTGCCCCTCCCTGACACCAGCGTAATGATTCCTAACCCATTACCCTTGTTCCACATACATCTTGGCCATCAAATTAAAAGGATTGTCATCAGAATGAATCACAGTCAACCCAATACTATATATTTAATGTTCCGGGCACTCTGGTTCCATAGCCTCGTAGAACTGAGGTAGAATCTTCAGATAAAAGCACTGAAGTGCAGAAGCCCTTAGCACAGGGTCGTAGAAGAGAGTGTGATCCCAGTAACACCAACTTCGACATCGTCATAGTCCAGAACCCTGTAGAAATGGTGGCTTCTCTTCTTTCTGCAGGCCACTATGAGGAAGGATCTTATGTCTCCTGGGTCTCGATCCAGAGCAGAGAAAAGCCTCTAGCCTGCTCCTCAGTGACAGTGGCCATTTCTGGCCTAAGCAGTGGAACCAAGGAAGTGCGAGGTGAAAGAGAAGGAAATACCATCCTTGGATGAGTCCAGAAATGCCCAGATGCAGGCAGTT
This sequence comes from Noctilio leporinus, assembly GCA_004026585.1. NCBI lineage: Eukaryota > Metazoa > Chordata > Mammalia > Chiroptera > Noctilionidae > Noctilio > Noctilio leporinus. The sequence goes on from PVIW01005433.1 coordinate 56,213, forward strand.
AGCAATAGGGATCCAACTGCTCTGCAAAACACTTATGATTACCTCCTCAGCTTTGCCCTCATCCAAAGAGGTCAAACAACAGACCCTGGAAGCATAAGGGACCCATTCTCCCATTGTGCTTCCTAAAAAGAAAATATCCAGGGCAGGAGTGAGTATGATGGGGTGGAGACAAAGAAATCCAAGCACCGATACAACCAGCGTCTCTGAGAGTCCATTTTGGGAGAAAAGAGAAAAAAGAAGCTCTTACGTGCACCATTACATTTCACGATACAATTACTGCTTGAGTGTTGAAAACTCGCTCTGGAAATGAATTACTTTGGGGCTGAAAGGGGTCCAAGGGCAGCCTGGGGTCTGGGTAGGATATCCATCCTGTTTTTCCCTCTCCACCCCCCACCACAATTCTGGGAGGGAATCTAATCTTACAGCCCCTTTCAACTAGGGACCCTGCCGGGATGAAGCCCTAAAACACCTATTGTAAGTAACGAATTGATTCCTTTCTTCTGCGTGGAGAGTGGTCCTCACTCTCTACTATTCTATCCTTGGAAGAATTGAGAAAACAGTCACTCAAATCATTTTCTGTAGTGATTAAAGCTTTCCTGGAGCCCAGGTTGAACATGTTGAACATGTATATAAGCTATATTTTGTTTCTTAACAAGGCTAGTTTGTTTGAAGGGGCTCAGTTTGTGGCAATTTGTTATGGCAGAGGCAGACCTAGGAAAAGGATACAATGGTGTTTTTGTAGGGGATATTTTTATGTAAAGAGGTTAAAATATTAGATAATATTCCTATATGTTTATGTTTAGATACCAGCATAAAATCTATCCCTTTAAAATTTTTATTTTCTGTCTGTTGGTACAACATGGAAATATACTTGATTTCCAAAACCAACCTAACATCCAACCACCTTGCTCAATTTACTTATCAACTAAAATTATTTACTTGTAGATTGCTTGTGAATTTTCTATATACCCATAAATTGTATGTATGTGTGGCTTCTTGAAATAATAATGGTTTTATTTATTCTTTTCCAATTTTTATGTTTTATTTTTTATTGCACTGACCTTGAACAGAAGTAGTCATTGTAAACATTTATGTCTCATCTCTGATCTCAGGGGAAAACATTCACTCATTCACCATCAAATTGGATGCTCATTTTAAGTTCTTTATCGATAACCTTTATCAGGATCATTTCTGTTGTTTCCTAGTTTGTGAAGAGTTCTCATAAACTAGGTACTGACTTTTATCACATGTTTATTCTGCATTGGTTCAGATGTCCATATGTTTTTGCTCTTTATTCTATTAGCATGGTTTCCATGATTTAATTACCAAATGTCAAAACAGATTTGCATTTCAGGATGCAAATGCACATGATATGCTATCCTCATGCATCACTGGATTTGATTTATGAATATGTTCTTCAACTGTTTTACATCTGTTTGCAAGAAAGATTGGACTATAATCTTTCTCTTTTGTGATACGTTAGTCAAGTTTTAGTGTCATGGCTTCGTAAAATGAAAGCCGATGAATCATCTCAGTCTTTTTTAACATCTAAAGTGTTTCCTCTTGCATTTTTCAGGAAGGGGTTGTACAGAATTGGTATTCATTCTTCTTTAGACATTTGGTACTAATCTTCGGCAAAGTAAACTAGAATTGAAATTTTCTTTGGAGGGAGTTTTTTTACATGCCAATTAAATTCCTTAAATAGTTGTAGGGCTATTCAAATGACCTATTTTATATTTTCTGGTAGTTTGTGCCTCTTGAGGAATTGATCCATTTCATATAATTTGTCAAATTTATACATGTAAAGTTGTTTGCAATATTCTCTTATTATCCTTTTGATATCTGCAGTGGTAGGTCCTATTTAATTCTTGCTTAATTTCTGGCACTGATAATTGGTGATTTTTTAAATCACTCTTTTTTTTAACCTTTGTGAGTTTTTATAGAGATTTGTCCCTTTTGTTGATCTTTCCAAAGAACCTGAGTTCTGTTTTATTTCATTTTTACATATTTTTGAATCATGCCTTTTAAAACCAATCTCTTTAGGGAGGGTCTGTTGGAAACAAATTTTCTCATTTTCTTTCATTTGAGTAGGTCTTGCTTTTCCTTCCATTCCTGAAGGATATTTCCACTGGAGGTAGGACTGTGGGTTTCCAGGTCTTTTCTTCCAGCACATGAAAATGATTATGGCTTTTCCTTTTGGCCTCTGCAGTTTCCAACAAGACTTACAGTGAAGGTGTTATACCTTTCTTGCTGCTTTCAAGATTTTCCCCTCTGTCTTTACTTTTCTGGAGTTTGATTTTTATGCATCTTGGCATAGATTCCTTTGGTGTGGCTTTCCCAGGGCAGGGTGGGGGTGGGGGGGTTCCTGGGTTTGTCCCTCGGGCCACCGCCCAGATGATTGTGTGATGCAACATAAAACTTCAGGCCAGTAGGCCCACAGTTGCTGATTTTACAAGAGAAATTGGAATTAAGGAATTTTTAAAATTTGAAATCACCTGATCTTTAAGCCTGTCAATAAACTACTTTTTTTTTTCCCACTAAAGTGCCCGTTAAAAAAAGGAAAACAAAAAGAAAAAGTTATCTTCCAGGCCCCATGGACCATGGGACATATTTGTTAGACCTTAAATGTGGTTCTCTTTACAATTGTGAAACCTCCTTCTTTTGTTTCATTTAATGCTCTTTGCCTTGGCTTTAACTTTGTTTGGCACTAAGATGAGGACTCATACTTTCTTTGAACTTATAGTTTTCCTGGCACGTCTTCTCCCATTCCTTAGGTTCAGTTGCCAGTGGTCGCTTTGTTTTAAACAAACGTCTCAGCCGACGTTGGATTTTGCTTTGTAATTATTTTTACAATGATGACACTTAGCCCCCTTATTGTTATTGACATGCTGGATGTGATTAATCTCCATTTGCTTCCTCTGTGATGAATGGCTTTTACACATGACTTTCGAGGCCAAGAACCAGCTACAGAGGAGACACACCCCAGCAGAGATGTAAAAGAAGCATCTGGTCCAAGATGACTACATTGGTACGGGCTAGGATGCTTCATACCCCTGGGATCTATAACTTTTGGTATTCTGACTATTTCAAAGATGGTTCTCATTTATTTATAGTTACATCATAGGTGCCTTCGAACTAAAACCATTACAGGAAAAACAAAACAGTTACGCTTCCCTTCCTCGCTTTTCCCCCCAGGGTCTAAAAGATCACACAGCCAGTTAAGGTGAAGGGGGATTTATGCTTCCCCTGTGCCACCTGGCACCCGCATGTTCCTCAGCTGCCAGCTGTGCAGCAGCTGGCCCTCACTGGAAGGACAGCTGGCGCATGTGACGTCGGGGACCCAATGTCTGCCCAAAGCTGCTGGAAAAGCTGCTCCCACAGCTCAGGCTGCCAAAGGCAGGGAGGAGTCATGAGAAAATTACCTGCTTATTGCAGGCCTTCTGCTTCTGGGTCCTCAATGGGGACGCTGTGTCACCTGTCTTTGTCCTGGGTCATGGATCCTGAATTTACTTCGTTCCCCCGTGAGCTTTCTAAGTGCCACATCCAGGCAGAGAACGCAGAGGTGAAGGGAAAGCCACTGCCAGGAAAGACTGAGAAGGGATGGAAAAGCCAGGCATGGGTGGTAATGGACTCCCCAGCTGCACGTTCAGGCACCTGGAATGGAAAGAGGCATCACCTCTCCTTCCACTGCAGCTGAATGGCCCGGAGGGATCAGTCACCCTGATTCCAGCCAGCAGGAACCCCAGATTGTTTTCTCGGTCTCAAAGGCTCACTGCGGGGCCCAGGGAGGCAGGAGCCCAGTTACTTGACTCTCCATTCAGTCCCCTCTTGAGTTCCCTTAGAACCTTCACACCAACATGAAGGCCATGACTCAAGTTTGAGTTCATCACAAAGCCCTTCCCTAAGCCCTAAGCTGGGTCATTGGAGGAGCAGAATATGGGATTTGATGGCAGACAGGCTTGGATTTAAGAACTAACTGTCTCTGCTGCTGGGTAGCTGTGTGACCTTGAATAAGTGTTCTTAGGAAAGATGTGAGATATGCAAATGGTATCTACAGCACCACTGTATGAGCCAGGCTTCTTCAGAGTAATGAAACCCATAGGATATACACACACACAAAGAGAAAGAGATTCTTCCTATGTCATCTGTCACCTACTGACCAGTAAACAAATAAAAGGATTTTGGCAGAGGGAAAAATGCTTTTCAAAATGAGGAAACATGCAAGGGATGGTATGTTCAAATCAATCAATCTCTAAGACATAAATGTGGTGGCTGTGTTTACAATTTATGGATCTGGTGTGGTGGCCATATTTACAATTTATGGACCTGGAGAAGGATCATTTCTTGAACGCATAGTTATACAGAACTCCACACAGGTGGCCAGGAGGCACTTTAAAGATAAAGAATGTGCAGACACCTAAACACAATGGAGCATGAGAAAATTTAGAGAATACTGTAAACTACCAACCAACGAAAATAGAAACAGTGCAGAGAGGGGCAAGGACCACCAAACTGGAACAACACCCAGAAAGATGTCAGAAGGACCTTATACTCTTCTCTAGTTATCTAATTCCTACACATAAGTAAATTTCCCGGTCACACTCCTCCTCAATTCTTAAAGATTTCCTGAAGCACCCCAACCACATGTTCTCACTTCCTTCTCCAACCTCTTAGAAAAATGTGCTGTCCCAAATTGCTTTGGTCAGTGGGCCATGCTATCAGATAAATTTTATTTTGCTGTTGATTAGTTTTTCCACCCTTGTATATCTTGTTTTTTTCTCATTGTATGGGAACATCCTTAAGGGTTGTATACATGGTTTACTTCTCTACATCCCTCTGAGAATGTAACACAGTGACTGAAATGATCAGTCAACAAATACAAGGTGATTCATTGAGATGCATCATGTTTTACCCACAAGAAATGACCAGAGTCCACCTTGTCACTCAGCAAAAATAATAGTAACAGTAGTCATATTAGCAACTGATAGTTACTGAGTGATTATTCTCCTGTGCTACGTTACACTTGAACCCATTTAATACTTAGTACCAAATTTATTAAATAAATCCTTTCATTATCCCCATTTACAGATGAAGAAACCAAGATATAAGAAGTCCAGTTCTATAGCCAATAACAGACAGCTTTTGAACCCAAACTACTGACTCTAGATCCAGGACTCTCAACTGCCACACTATATACGTATATAGAAATAATGTTTTTAAAGCCCTAAAAATTGAACAGATGTGTCTGATAAAAGTCCAGCCATAACAAGAACAGTTGATGTAACCTGTCAGCCAAGGAGAGTGAACTGGAATGCTCACATGTGAACAATGACGACTTCACTGTACTAGTCAGTGGGGATAGTAGACACCATTGAGTGAGCTTGTGTATTGTGTGGCTGTCACAGTCAAAATGACTGAGCAAGTAGAGCAACAAATCTGCATCAAATTTTACATTAAGCTTGAACACTCCTCTATGGGAACTATTCAGATAATTCAGAAGGCCACAGCTATAGGCAGCTGGTGATTGGCAGCTTCATCACAACAATGCACCTGCTCATACATCTCATCTTGTGCAGAGTATTTTTGGTGAAATATCAAATCACTCAGGTGACTCAGCCCCTCTAGAGCCCGGATTTGGCACCCTGCAACTTCTGGCTTTTTCCAAAACTAAAATCACCTTGGAGAGCAAAGAGAGTTCAGACCATCAATGAGATTCAGGAAAGTATGATGTGGCAGCTGATGGCAATTGGGAAAACTGTGTGAGGTCCCACAGTATCTACTTTGAATACTGGGGACTGAGGCATCATTGTCCTATGTACATTGTTTCTTATTTCTTGTATCTTCCATAAATGTATTTTTCATATTACATGGCTGGATATCTCCTAGACAGATCTCATACATACACCAACCACTACCTATGTTTCAGCTGAAATGAAGCAAGCACTTCTTACATATACACACCCATGTCGTATTGGGGGAGCAGGGCATTTACATCAGAAAAAAAAAAATGTTGAAAACCACAAAATTTCACACTCATAAATAACGCTACATGAATTAAGAAGGGTTATTATAAAAATAGCTCTAAATTCACTCAAATTTATTTTTAAAAACTAAGTCATCCCATTCAGTACTTTATTATTAGTAACAAATTACTGATGGCACATCTCAGAACTAATTCAACCCACAAAAGTGTGTTAACAGCAAGTCTAAGAAATGCTGTATGAATGCATTCCCTGGCTTGAAAGGCTCCGGAAAGCACAGGCTATGTTTTATTTATGTAAAGAGCCTCACTCAGTGATCCAGTCATGGGTGGAACTTACTATCTATGAGTGGCATTGACCTGGACTGCCTTGGCCAGACTTGACGGGAGGTTTGGTCAGACTAGCTCCCATAGTAGCAGAAAAAGCATGCGGAGAAATTGGGCAGCTGGTAAACCAGTATTTACTGCACCCCCTGGGGCATGAAGGCCTGTAAGTAGATACTCGTGGATAATAGATAGTGGAGAAGAGGCCCGTCCCTACCCTTCAAAGAGGGTGTATGGGAGACAAGACCAACAAGTATGTAATCAGCATAAACATGCAGAAAAGAAGATAGTAATTCTGAGAGTATGTTGAGGGGGAAGAATGAATGGGTAAGGTGGGAGAAATGAACCACAAGATCACTGGTGAGAAAGCAGACTGCTTGTTTTGTCTCTGGTTGACCCCTCATTAGAAGCCAGAGATGAAAACCCCAGAAAGCAGTCTGGACTGGGCCTCAACATGCACAGTGTCCACTGTTAGGGGGCAAGCAGGGCCCTGCTCTTGGCTCCTGGAAACTCAGTTTGGAGTGTGGGGCTGTCGGTATCTACCCAGTCCACTCTGCAAGGTGACCTGCCCTCTCTGGGAATACAAACTAGTCTCTTTTCAGAATGTTTTTGTGGTTGCCTACTATTCTGGAAGGGAAGACAGCACTACATGGAATACATTTTAGCTGTGGTTGGCTGTTCACTCCTTGATCTTCTTGCTCCCAACTCGATGGGGAAATCATTGCACAAATTTGGAGGCTCAGATGGATGGTTGCTGCTTCAGAATGTCACTGTGTGACCCTCCCAGGAAGAGACATGCAATGACAAAGAAAGCTTAGAAAAGATAGTACAGTTGCATTAATTGGTGATTAGGTGAAAAAGGAACTTTTCTGCTACTAGCCTGTCTTCCCCATAGCCATTCATACTCACTAGTTTTACATAGATCTCAAGAAATATGTCTTACAAAAACTTCTTACTACCTTCCTCCTGCAGTGTCACCTTAACAGACTAAATAAATTAGCAGGCTTCCTTTCCTTATTTGACTATCCTAAGAGTTGTCAGATGATCTGTCTTGGCAAAGCCTGGAAAAAACCTGTTCTTAAAGAATTAAACCATTCCATTGAGCATCTTTGCAAATAGTTGCCTACCTCCCTGGGGAAGAAATTAATAGGCTGGTAGAAAAATATGGCTGTATATCATCCCCTAAGGATCTAATGTTGCTATTTTTTAAATAATTTTATAAGGAAATTATCTTTTGGGTATTTACTTATAAACTCATATTTCCTATATAGTGCTATATCTGCTTTTTATGAATATCAATACTGTAGACCAAATGTTTGTGTTCCCCCAAATTCATACCCTAACACCCAATGAGGTAATATTCAGAGGTGGGGCCTTTGGGACATGATTAGGCTGTGAGGGTGGAGCCCTCATGAATGTGATTAGTACCCTTTTGAAAGAGACCTCTTGTCCCCATCGCCATGTTCGAACACAGCAAAATGATAGCAGCCTATGATCTAAGACACAGGTCTGCACCAGACACAGAGTCTGCCAGCACTTAGATCTTGGACTTCCCGGCCACCATAACTGTGAGAAATAGTTTTTATAAGCCATCAGCCTATAGTATTCCATCATAAAAGCCCAAAAGGCCTATGACAACCAATCTTTCTTACCATATATTTGTTACATTTTGGTAAGAAGCTATAGGATAGAATGAAAGTATCCTCAATGTTTAGGCAAATCCCTGGGCTCACATCCTGGACCCACAGCTAACCAAGTGCACAGTGGTACATGAGTCTTATAATCTCTCCGGACTTCAGTTCACCCACCCACCTCCTTCTAGAATGGAGATAACTGTAGTTCCCTGTACAGAACTATTTGTTGGAGAGGCCACACGGGAAAATTTCCATGAATCTCTTATGAAAAGGAGGTGTACTGATGTTAATTACAGTGCTGGCCGTGGTGATCACAGGGCACTGGTCACCAGGTTTGAGCAGTCATTAAAATCCAAATGCAGGCATCAGGAAAACCCCACTGCTTACATCAAGAAGTCCTAGTGGGTATTTAGTTTTGAACGTCCAAAATGTACTTTGGTCAAACTGAAAAGGACTGAAAGATTCTTGGTTGATCTACATGCTACTGATGCTTTTATTGATAAGTATCTCCCCTGTGTCGAGGTAGCTAACCTTTTCTTCATGCTTCCTTAAGGAACAAGTGAGTTTTAATCTGCCTCCATGTTCATTTTTCCCTCTGACATCATGTGAGGTTAGTACTTTTTTCTTATGCACAGAATGAGCTCAACTCTGCCTGATTCAGAAAGAAGAGGAACATTACATCAGACAAGATGACAGTAAATCTATAACATTCTCCCCCTTATACATGACCGAGGCAGCCTACGTGATCTGTCAAGTTCTTTTTTTTATTTTTTTATTTCACTCTAGAGCCAATACAATCAGTTCAACAGCCAATCTATTAGCAAAAGATAGTTCAAAATAATGGCAGTAAATCTTCAGGAGAATTCGAGTTGTGTAAGTTACCAAAGAGAATCCAGGTTAGTTACTATCTACTCTCTGGATGCACTGATATATGTAAAGTGCTTAGAATATGGTCTGGAACATAGGAAGCATTGTGTGTGTGGTTGTTTTTCTGGGATCTACGTGGAGTTGGGGGCATACTAGCCTGTCTACGTTTCCTACTAAAGCTCATTGGGGAAATTGAAGGCCCAATTATGGTCCCACCAAATGATTCCTGAGGCTCAGCTCCACCCCTATGGAACTCTAACTCCCTTCAAAGCCCTTTCAGAGAGGACTGAGGGCCTCCAGGCAGTGTCTCCTGCTGGCCTCTATGAAGGACTTGTTTCTTGGGCCTCCTACAAGTAGACCCACCCCAGGATTCCTTTGGTTTCCTTGCACAATCATGAAAACAGGAAAGCAAGTCCTTAGTTTTTTGCATAGTGCTTTTACAACGATATTTGATATGCTACTTGGACTTCATTATTTCATCGAACTTTTCAGGAACCCTTTCAGACAGGCAACAAGGTTGCTGGGATTCCCGCTCTGCAAAATGGCCAAATGAAGACCAGGGAACTTAAGGAATTGTACCTAAGTCACACTCCTTGTGAGTGGAGGAATTTATCAGGAAACATGTTGGTTTTTAAAGTTTTCAATGGCTCGATTCTCTCAACATCAACATGGAGCAGAAAAAATAGTGAGCTCCAGGATTTGATAGATCTCAGGGCAAATCCCTATTCTTCTCCTGTACGATCTCATACCAATGCTGAGCCTTCAACTCCTCAGGATTACAATGGACCAGTAATACTTACACCACAGCCTTATGGCAATAATTGCATTTTAAGTTATTATGACACATCATGTAAAATAGCAGGTACAAATAGGTATTTACATAATGTGCGTGAGCTAATATATAGGCCTGTAATAATACACATCTCTGTGTATGTGCAGGTACATGTTTGTGTGGGTCAAATGCCATGACAACTGCATGGCAGATGCTCATTAAACAGGACTTCACTGTTCCCCCCTCCAGAGGAGATCAATCCGAAGAACATTTTCCCAGACCTTTTCAGTGTTAAGCTATAGACCAAAGTCCCTGGATGCTTTTGTTCTTCCCCCAGGTGTTCACTTCTCTGGGGGCTCCATTGTCCCAGTGAGGACATCCTAGTTTCCCCAACAGCCTTCTTTGCCTCTGTGGGAGATCTGACTGCACTCTCCATTATTTCATTTGCACTCTGTTTCCTCTTGAAAGCCACATGTGCTTTCACGACAAGAATCATCTGTCTAGGATCACTCAAAAAGAGAATACACCATACACCACCAAACTGGGCCTTTTCTAAGTAAAATAAGCACATTCATGGCTTTGAACTCTCCTTCCATGTTTATCAATGGAGTTTATTGAGGACATCATAGATGATTCATTTTTAGTTCAAGTCTATCAGATTCTTAACAGTGAAGGATTATTTTGTCTGTGGTGACTGGAAATGTCATCCTCTCCATGTTTCTGTCTTCATGTTTGCACTTAAACTTACCTGAATCAGTAAAACCATCAGGTGACTTTTTGAGAAGAAATGCAAGAAAAGCAGCTCTTCTCACTTGTTCCATTCCATAACGAACCTTTCTGATTCGTTAGACTGCTTGGCACAGTGTCCAGGGCAGGTTGGCACTCACTAGGCTGCTGTGAAAGCTCTAGATGAATGAATGACATCATCCGAGCATGCAATGAAGTCTATGAATTATTACTACTTTCAAGAAAATTGCTACGGTTCTTTTCCATACGCATGTGAAGTAATGCCAATTAGAGCTCATAGTTGTTTTCAACCAGTAATCATTTGGAAACATGTTCATGAACAGGGAGGAATAATAGTTAATGGACATATTAATCATCTTACACAAATAGATCATTTTAAGTGCAAGAAAAATGTACTATTTTAGGTTAAGTCTCGGTGTCACCCTCACGCACATTCTCCCTGTGAGAAGGTAAACATCAGCCTTTTCCATCTACGTACTTGCAACTTCTGAGTTAGGGAATTAAATGAAGTTGCTTCATGTCTAACCTTAACATGTTACATTGGAATTGGAATCCATTTCCATGCTGAGCCAGGAAGAGCAAATGGTCCCCACCTTCCACGGGCAGCACCAGCCCCTGGGCAGGGAGCACTGCCCAGCAGAATGAATACATGAACCCCAATAGATGCATCTCAGCAGCTTCCCCCCTAGAGCAAGAACTGCTCCTACGACCTCTTCATCCTCTTGTAGTATGCGGTGTCCCATAGCAAAGTGACTTTTTTCTGCATTCTTCCGTCCATTCCTCCCTATGGAAGGCTGCCATCTGGCCAAGTTCCCACTCAGGGTCTCTCTGCTGATGGCAGGACATCGTTCAGGACAACCATGGCCTCAGGCACGAGAGTAAACTGTGGGGCAGGGGACAGGAGGACCCCCTAGAGTGGTTTCTGTAGCTGGAATGGTGAATTTGGAATCAAGAAACCAAAATTCTAGGTCTAGTTCTATCATTAACTTCTCTGTATTTAAAAAAAAAAAAAAAAGTCTTCAAAGTCAGGGTTTTAAATAACCTCAAATCTCTTCCAGTCTGAGTCAGAGGGAATCACCAGTTCCTGGTGCAATTTAGGGTCCTTGGGAGAAAGGCTTTTGTTTTAACAGCCTGACACAGATGGTTAAAGATGAAGGAAACCAGACCCGCCCACGCTGCTATTTCACTGCGGGCAGCTGCGTGCCCTGCATCAGAGGTGCACGTCCTGACTCGACTTCTCTCTGAAAGATCGAGATTCTGGATGGGAAGGCTTCTCCCATGTATACATAATCTCTATGTTATAACTCATTCATTTAATTTCTGCTGTATATAGCCTATAAATAGGTGGGGGCGCCCTGGCTGGTGGCACAGTGGATAAGGCGCCGGCCTGCGAACCCAAAGGTCGCTGGTTCGATTCCCAGCCAGGGCACATAGCCAGACTGCAAAATAGGTCTCCAGTCAGGTCTGTGGCTGGAGGCAGGTGAAAGGCAACCATACATTGATGTCTCTCTCCCTCTCTGCCTCCCTCCCTTCCCCTCTTTCTAAGGATAATTGAATAAAATCTTAAAAAAAAAAAAATAGGTCGGGGCAAAGGGAAAACTGGGGCAACTGTAACAGTATAATCGATAAAATACAAGGTCTATCCCGAGAGTATCGAGCCAATGTCAATATAATTAAAACAGTTTGTGCAGCCGCTACTTCTGGGACAGACCTCATACACCTATAAATAAATAAATAAATAAATAACCCAGAAGCCAGGAAAACCTGCATATCTCCTTTGCCTGTAGAGGATACTTACACAACACGAAATTATATTGCATTTACTGTTCTGTGACTGTTTTTCACTCAACAACATCATGTTGAGCATCTTCCTACTTACTATCCTTTCAAACTAAAGAAAAGGTCGTTTTGATCCAGGACTGTTAGCTAATATTTAATGAAACACCTAAGTTTTTGTTTTTCCATGTCCTTCAGCGCAGTGAGTTTATTTGACCTTCACAACAACCGAGGTGCAAAAGGGTTACGTTACTTACCTGCAGTTATTCAGATGGCAGGTGTGAGCACCAGGTGGGCTAGCAACAGGGCCGCGCTGGTAACGGAAACACTCTGGCGACTCAATGTGCACCCTCTTCTCTGAGTCCTAGCTTTTCTTCTCATACAGTTTTAGAGACAAGGTGAGCGCCAGGAAGAAGAGATGGGGGGAGAGGAGAGAGACAGAGAAAGTTCATGATGGGAAACAGAAAGAGTATAAACAAAGCAGCAACACAGAAGAAAAATCCTTAACATGGTGAAGAAGTAAACTACTAGATTGAGCTCCATGAAATTTCCATTTTTGTGAGTCAAAAGCCGTTGCACATGGGCAACCTTACAGGGCTTGATTTATTAAATTCCATCACCCGAGACATTCCTTGCTGCTCACTCAGCACTTGGAGAGATGGCCAACTGTCATCTCAAAATATCAGCCACTTTCATGTCCCACAGAGGGCTCCCCAACCTATAATATCACATTGAGGCTGACCTTGGTAGGTGGTCTTGTTGGACGAGGTATCTGCCTATTAAGGGGGGGGGGGGGGATGTGATCATGTCTCTTTAGAAGGCCAAGGAAATGGAACAAGCAACTGTTGAGAACAGCATCTGTTTTCAAGTGACAGCAATGCCTATTTGAACTGGGGAATGTTTTACTTCACTGCTCCCTTCCCCGTCCAAATAAAACACATCCTTAAAATGCGACATGCATTGGACTCACAGTTGGGGGAAAACATGCAGAAATAAGAAGAGCTAAGGTCCATTCTTTAAGACTTCAGTTAGAAAGACCTAGGAAGTCCATTTGCAACATCTTTCCAGGACCACCATAATGTCAACACCCCTGAAGGAATCTGAGCCCAGGTCAGGGGCTAGGATCCCAGGACAGAGGATGAAGAGACAGGCCCATGAACCTTGGGATTTTGTCAAATGGAGAAGGCCAAAGAGTAGGGCACAAAGAGTAAAATCCTGTCAACACTGTTGAAACGCCATCCAAGAATGTCCCATTTCACTACCTGGAGGGCCTCCCAAGTAAGCAAAACCTTGATGCCATGTGACAACGTCAGGCAAGTCAGCTCATCTCTTCTCTTTTATGTGACCTGAGACAACATCCAAGTGTCCGCAGCAATGGTCTCCCTTAGACAGAGGGTTGGACTGACCTGTCAGCCAGTAGCCTAATAACATAGATAAGGAAACCGTTAAAAACAGAAGTTCATGTCCTTGCCATAGAGTAGCAGGGATATGGATATTTTTCTTTCTGTATTAACGTCCTTTTGCGTTATTATATGAAAAACAAGTTAACAAATAGAAGCGATCATTGTATTAGATGAAATTCATTCCCCACCCCCTAATTTGACGAGCGGCTCAGAGATAAAAGCCCGGTGGGCAGAGTCCACCTCGTGAGGAAGCCAAGGAGCGACATCTGCAATGTGGAGCACACGGAGGGGCCGAGAAAACGAAAGATGTTTCTCACGACTCTCTCGTCCTGCCGCTCCCATTCCTCCTCCTGGCCGAGAAAAATTAAAATGGCCAATCAAGGGTAACTTGCTCTGTTCCTGTTTGAAACAGTTCCACTTTGGGAATAATTCTCCCTCATTTGGGTAAACGCCCAGTCAACTCAAAGGCTGTTTCTTCCCTCTCCCAGGGGGTCACTTGTCCCGTCCTCCTTCCCAGTACGGTATCTGGCTGCCAAGGAAGCTGGCATATCCTTGTGGCAGGGGTCCTCAGAGTCCTTCGCGGCAACCCAGACGTGTCCTTAAATGTCCCGGGCTGCTGTTTACTTAGGTGCGGCTGACTTCCCCGGCCCTTGTGAGAATCATCCTGCTGGCATCTGCCGCTGCTGAAACCCAGGGTCCTGTGGTCCCTGAAACCATCTTGTCCCTATACTTTGTGGCCTCCTGCTTTCTTCCTGACCACAGGCCTGTGCCAGGACGCTGCTGCTCCCGGCACCTTGCTGCCCCTGACTGGGGCAGACAGGAACTCCAGGGCCATGAGACACCTTCTGCCCTGGCTGTTCCCCCGCCTCCAAACAGTGGTCCGCACAGAGGGGTGATCCAAGAGACGCTGACTCTCCTCAGACCTGCTGGGCTTTCCGTGGGGGGTTAATGCCTCCCCCAGGCTTGCTTGCACCTGGTGGGGCGACAGAGGGGAGGCGGGAGGGAGGAGGCAGTCACTCCCCGGTGACTAAGCTGAGACACTTGGCTGGCTCCACCCTGCAGAGGTGCCCTCCCATCTCCCACAGCTACACCTCCTATTTCCTCTTCCTGCCTGGTAGAAATCTCCCCTACGTCTTTTCCCCTGCCTGCTGTATGGCCTTTTTTTACTTTCTTTCTTTTAATTTATTGAGTTGAGAGAGAGAAGAAGGGAGAGAAGGAGAGAGAGAGAGGCATCACTTTGTTGCCCCACTTACTCATGCACCCACTGGCTGATTTTTGCATGAGTCCGGACCGGGAATGGAACCCTCCACCTTGGCATAACACCCTAACCAACTGACCTACCTGGCCAGGGCCTCTGTACTATGGCTTTGGTCCTATTTAATCTCACCGATTTCTGTGTATGTTCAAGGAAACTTCCAGGAACTTAGGAAAACCTTTCTCTCCTCACAAAGCCTGACCTGCCCCTTGCTGTGGATTCCAGCTGCCACCTTGAGACGGGGCAGGCTCTAGTCACAGCTGACAGCGGCCGTGTGGCACAGAGCAGGCCCTATGCTACAACAGAGGCTTGGAACCCGCACGGCATAGTGCAAGTCCCCATTTCTAAAATTTGAGCGTCCAACTTAAATTTTTCATTCAATTTTTTTAAATGAGTGAGTTACAGTTAGCACGCGGGAAGCTTCCAGTTTGCAACCTTTGCTGGACTGTCACAGAGAAACTCCACCCTAGCACCTTAGCACACCAGTGCCCCTGCACCCATGAATGGCTGTCTCCTGTCCCACTCATGACCGTCGTGTGTGTACGTTGATGAGAAATAATATGAAGGAATATTGTGGATACCAGCATGAATTGACTATCATGCGAAGAACTTGACGTGTCAAATTATTTAATCTCCGCTACCACCCAGCAATGCACATGTATATCATTACCCGCACTTCCAGATGAAATCACCGGGTTCCAAGATGTTAGTCCGGAGGCCTGAAGCCACAAATAGAAAACTGCAGCGCTCAGGGCTCCACCCAGGCCTTGCCGACTGCAAAACTTGAGCTTTTTCCATCAACAGTGGGTGACTTTTCTTTGCACAACCGTGAGATTCCAGGCACACAAGCCATAAACCCACAGGGTGATCCATCCCGGCCAGGCAGTTACCAGGGATAACCTCGAGATGTGCATTTTGCATTGCCGCCTGCTCCCCAACCATATTATGCCTCCTAAAAGCACTCTGGGCACCTTGAGAACATCAAACAGAAAATGAGATAAGCAAAGTGGAGCATGTGTGCGCACAGGCAGGGGCTGGTGGAAAAACCAACAATCTCCTGAAGATGAAGAGGAAGGCAGAGACTCAGCGGAGGAAACGCTAAGAGGTGTCTCGGTTCATTTTGTTTCTCATCCCTGATTTACAGAGGAAGGTCGTTTTCAGGGCGGCTTTTAAACAAACAGGGTCCGCTTGCAACCACCCAAGAGGACCGTGTTAAATAAGCAGATTGTGTCATTCCCTACGCAGGCTTTGCAAGTCCCAAGGACTTCCTTCCCTCTTTGCCTCCTAATTCTTATCCTCCTTTCCAGAAGCTTCCACCAGCCATCTCAGCATAAGCAGGCCTCAGACTCCCTGCACCCGTCTCTCGCACCCAGCAATTTTTATTCCGATGCAGGAATAAGGTCTGGTTGGAGGAGCCTTTGCAAAGGGGAACATGCACAGGACGTATTTCCACAGGCTGTCATTCAGCAGCCTCTGCCAGTCTGGTCAGGCCTCCCCCGTCCCCTCTCCATCTCCAGTGATGCTGCCCCAGGGCCAGCAGCCAACGCCTCTCACCTGGCGGGAGGCAGCCACCTCTGCCTGCCCTCCCTGCTGCCCGCTCCCCACTCTCCAATCTGTTTTTCATAGATCAGCAGCCTAATCCTCATAAAACACAAACCTCTTCCATGGCCTGTTCTCCTGGCTTCCCATTGCTTCGAGAATAGAATCTAAAATCCTGAACATGTCTTATGAAGCCCTGCCTGACCCGACGCTGGCCTCTCCTCAGCCCCACATGTCATGTCTCTCTTTTCTCCCCAAAACCCACCTCCACATCCCCCAACACCACACTGGCTTGTTTTTTTCCCCTTAAATATTAAAAGTCCTTGACCACCTCAAAGCTTTGACAGTTGCTGTTTCTTTTGCTTGGAACACGCATCTCCCAGTTTCTATTTGAATGACTTGTTCTAATCCGTCCGGTCTCAGATTTTCATTCTTTGGCCCGAACTGTCTTTCCTGATCACCTATCCCAAAAGGGGGTCTCCTTGACAGTTACTCAGTCTCCCTTGTTTATTTCCCCTTCACAAGCTACAATTTCACCCATAAATTTCCTGAGTGACTCCCCTGCTCCCACTCAACCCCTAACACCCAGCGTAGGGTCTGTGACATCAGGGAGCAAGGAGTGAGTGTGGAAGGAGGAGAGCCCACAGACACCGTCCTACAGCTCCAATAAAGCCCACCTCAGAGGCAAAGCGAGGGAAGACCTGCCACCGCCTTGCTGTGAAAGCGAACAGCCCGTTAAACTCACATAAAATATGCTTTCAGTTAAAATCACAGAAGATATTCCTAACTGATTATGCAGCGCTAGGAACAAAGAGAATAAGCACACTTAATTGGAAACAGGTGGAAAGCTGGTCGGTTCCCCACTGGTTGGTTGGCACAGGGCCCTTCAGAAAGCATCCTCTTCTCGTCAACATTATCGGAGTATAATTTTTCTATACAAGAAATGCGCTCCGGTGGGGGTCATCCCCAGCTCCCCAGCAGTCACTTGATGGCCCTATTCATCTTGACAAGGTAAAGCTTAAGTGAGTCCTGAGGCTGGTAGATGCTTCGCTGCAGCTTTACAAACAAGCACCTCCAAGGGAGCGAAGCACTTGAAGATCCTTGAATAGGGCACTAGAGGCATGCAGCATAACATTTATGGGGTGTAGATTTCCTTAACGTGCCAAACTATGCCTTCGGGTTGTCAGTTTGAATGTGACAACTTGCTAGGAAAATTAGAAGGATCGGTGATCACACACGGGAGCAGATGTTCTAAGCCATAGAGTTGTTTCTGTTTTTGTTTGTTGTCTTCTTTTTCCAAAAAACTGCTTGGCGCCCAAACTGCTTAAGACGGATCTTTTGAGAAGAGTCAGAGAACCATAGAGCTGGGTAGAGCCTTCAGAGACTCCATTTAAACTCGTAAGAGAAAAATGATTTTTTTATTTGCATGCTTGAAGAATATTTTAGGTTTCTGTCCCACGTACCAGCGAGGATAGTTCAATCCTTGATGTTAATCTGGAGCTCCCGGTAGCGACACTGTCATTTCTAAATCCTTAACTGCCTTTCCTAATTAATACCTTGAGGATGCTGGTTTTCAGATTAAGTTTCGTTGGCACTTAGGGAAAAAAATTAAACCTGCCAAAGATGTTACCACTTGGTGCTTCTGCAGATGGTATGACTGCAAGATGCCAAAGCAAACTCCCCTCCTGCTCTCTGAGTCTTGCCTGGAGCAGAAGAGTCTCAATAAACGCCAGGAGCCACCTTCATGGCACAGAAGAACCCTCTTGACCATCTTCTCCTGAGTCGGGTCATGACTGTGGGTCTGAAGCTGATGATATATGACCCCACTTCTGACTCTCTCTTTCACATGGTCAATACCTTGAATCTACTGTCTCCTGTTCCCCTCTACCTTCACCAAATAATTTGCCATCTATCCTTCCACCCATCCATCTATCCATCCACTTAGCCACCCATCCGTTCAATATGGATTGAACCGGATAACAGTCCTACCTGCTGGGGGAAACACTGGTGAACAAGATGGAGTCTATGACGACATGCATCCTAAAATCTCGTAGTGGATGTAAGCATGAAAAGGGACCATGTATGGCATCATTGGTCGTTACTAGAATAGAGATATTTTCAAGGTGGTGGGGATCAGAGGGAGAGCAGGGATGCATCTAAGGGTGAGATGGGGAAGCACCATAAAGCAACACAGGGGATCACCGCAAGGAGGGAGGAGAGAGGAGGGAAGGAGGGACAGTGCTACTTTCAAGACAGAGGGATGAATGCAAGCCAACTCCCGGAGGCCTGAGGGCCTGCAGCATGTCCTGGCCACGGGGGTGCTTCTGCTGGGGAACAGCACTAGGGGGGGTGTGGGGTGAGGGTGGGGCAGTGAGCAGGTCCCATCAGGAAGGACCTTGTGACTTGGATGTTTGAGAGCCACTGAAGAACCGTGTTAAATACTCCCCCAAAATGTAAACAAACAATTGATATAATGGGAAGTAGGAAAAAAATAAAACGCAATTTAACATGCAATATACTCATCCTACCCATAAAAAATGAAATACTAGCCCTTAGATGTTTCCCGACCTCTTGTGTTTCAGCCCTGTAAAAACCGTTCTTTCTAATATGTCTGTGCAATATGTCTGTGTACACGTCTGTGGGTATATATGTGCATCTCCATGTGTGTGAATGCAGGCACACACATGTTTAATCTTCGGGGTCATCACTGGAAGTATTATATGTGGAACACCTGTTCTCCAACTGTCCTGCTTTTGGGGGATTTTCTCTCCCTTCTGTCATTAGGGCTATAGGCTATATGCGAAAATAAGTGGAAAGCATTTGTTCCTCTTCCTTCCAGATTAAATACACATGAAGTTGGGGGTCCCACTTCAGCTCCTTCCTCTTCTGACCACTTGCTGGCTCGCGCCTCTGGAGCTGTTGAATCACTGATGATGCATTTTTTCATTTTAATTGTATTGTTTTATGTCTGGCAGCCCGGCCTGGCTTCATGGTCAGGTGCTACGGAAGGGGTAGGTGCCCAGATCACAGAGGACAAAACAGAGGAGACGGGAGGTAGCAAGTCCGCTGAAGAAGGTCCCTCTCTCAGCAAAGCAGAACTGCAAAATGACACCAAGGGTGGGGCCAGTCGGGGCTATGGACCCAGTCCCAGGGCATCTGCAGGAGCCCTTCGGGTTCACAAAGCGGGTCCCAGAGCTGGACCCCCCTGGGTCAAGGGCAGATCCAATGTGGAAGGAAACAGAAGGTTAGCAACAGCAGTTCTGCAGAGCTTCTGCTACTTATGACAGCTTCTGGGTCCAACGCTCCAATTTTCATATATAGCATTATCTGGTGCGGGGCCAAAGAGAGCTGCTTCCCGTGAAACCAAAGGCCATGCGTGTCATTGAGCCTGATAGCCCCATGCTGTGTCTCGGGTCCCAGAGGGTCAGCCTCATCCCTTTGGTGAGAGAAACGGACTGTAAGGAACAGCGGAGCGCACCATTGCTGCAGGGGAGGTAGGGGGGTTCCGGCCAGGGGCCCACAACCCCTGGACCCATTCATTGCCTTGACTTCCACACAGGTGGGCACTCCCTCAGTGGGCTCAGTGTCTGGCTCAGCAAAGCACACCCATGAGCCCCAGGCACACCCCAGTAAGGCTGGGAACAGCCCCTAACCAGCCAATGAGGGAATCTCAAGCATGAGGAACAAATCATACCCTTGCCGGTGGTTCTAAAGCCCCCGTTTACCCACTTGGAGGTAAATGTATGGAATAGCTTGTACTGTTTGTACCCCAAAAGCTGGGGAAGGCAAGACATCTTTGCATTTCCATCTGTTTCTCAGGCTAAAGAAAGCGAACTTTTGCAAATACGTCCACGTGATGTTTCTGCAAAGTGTTCATCACTGATAGAGGAGGGAACAGCGAGAGGGTAGTTCTGAGGTGAAAAGTTATCTTTAAGCCTCATTTATAAACGGGCAGATGCAACCCTTTCCGGACATTAACGCAGAGCTATTGCTTTCTCCAAGATTGAAACAGGTATGAACTGCAGTGGCCAAAGAGGACACATCGGTTCTCCTAATTACCTCTAGATCCCTATTCGCAGAATCAGAAAGGGTGTCTAATTACGCAGACATTTTTTGATAATCAACAGTTTCAATATCCACATAGTCTTCTTGGTGTTAGTCACATTTTGGGCTGATGAAAACAGCGAAGATATAAACCAGATAAGACAGAGCTTGGAAGATGGGTCATTTACAAAGCCTGGTCTTACTCCCCAGGACTAAAACTAGTAATCAAGGAGAATGGTAGGGTAAGAAAAGATGCAGCCCAAGTCAGAGATACAAGGGAGACCCTTTATCGCAGCAAAACCAGGGCAAAGTCTTCCCGGCAGATGGAGTTCAGAATGAGCCGTACACGTCAAAGGCCCATGGGAGAAACTCCTGGCTACCCCTGCTCCCAGCTCACACACCTCTTGGGGGTCTGCGCATGCCTGGCAGCTTTCGCAGACAGACACCTCCGCACAGCTCTATCGATCCTCCCCTGCTCTTCCAGGCTGCCCGATTTATATTCCACTCAGTTCTATGTGAAGGTCAAAACCCTCTCAGCTTTGCGACCTTGGTTTCCTGCAGTAACCACTGATGCCAAGTCAGCTAAGTGCAAGAACTCCAGGGGTGCACCGGAGACAGAAAGAATGGGATCATCTGTGCATTCAGCGAATTTGCTGAGCACCCACCACTCTGTGTCAGGTGCTGAAAATACCTCAGCCGGATAAAATTGATAAAGATGGTCCAAGACACGCAGCCAATGTATTTCAGGGGCTTGTTCCATTCTCCGACTTACCTCCAGCCTTGGCGAGCAATGTCCGGGGAGGCTGGGCTGGCACGCCACCCCCACCCACTGGTGGTCCGGTCTAGGCCCAGGAAATCCTCTCAGGCTTCCTGACAAGGCAGGGCTTTGGGTGTGTGGGGACCATTTATCCTGGGAGCCTGCAGTTCAGAATCTACGGTCTGCACCCATGTGAGCTCATCTGTTTCTTATTTTCCTTCCACTTGAAAGCGATTCGAATTTTCTTCCCTTGAGGGGTGCCTACCCACTTCTGACCCTGAAAGGCTCAGGAAATTACAAAGCAAGTTTTCCAGCAGCGTCAGACAGCCCTCCACCGCTGCCAATTTGCTCTCGCTCCATCTTGGAAGCCTGGCGCAGGATGAAGTCAAGGGCGGCCTGAGCTGGAGGGGCCCGCGTGCCTGTGCGACACCCGGCTGCAGACGTGCAGTTGGCCCTCACACCAGGTGACACCGTCGGAAACCCACAGAGCTTGTGCAGGCCAGAGACCCTGGCAGGAAAGATCCACGCACCTAAGAGGTGGAGGTTGGCAGTGGGGTGTGTGTGTGAGAGAGAGAGAGAGACAGAGACAGAGAGAGAGATGGGATTATTCAGAAATGTTTTAAAAGAAACAGGTTTGCTTGGAAATGTGCAGTTTCCAGAGCAAGTCATGGAACCTCAGCCCAGGAAGTAGCCAGGGTGACTATCTTCAGAGGCTGCAGCTATACCCAAGCTAAAGGTCATACGTTGCATGAAATGTCAAGCGAAGGCTCAGGAAGAATGAAGGGCCCACGCCCACCCCTCAAACGCTGTGCGGCTCTGTGCCTCCCACCCCAGAGCTTAGCCTTGGTTTTTTCCCTTTTGCACAATGAAGCGCATCCTACTCGGAGCCTCAAGGAATCACAAAGTTGGAAGAGATCCTGAAAGCTGTCGTTTGATCACTAAGAGCCTGGCACATAGTAGGCGCTAAATACCCCTTTGATTCATCCATGAAGTCGCTGAGGGAAGAAACCAGTGTGCGAACATATGCTGGGGCCCCTGCGAATGGTCGTTCAATTCGTACTTAAACACCACCCGCAACCAGACCACCTCCTGAGATGGGCCTCTCTGTCTTTGGTAGAGGTGGCTATTAGCATTGTGTGCGAACCCAAACACGGACCTGCCCCCCACCCAGAAGCTTCCAGCAGGAGTTCCAGTTCCACCTTCTTCTAAAGAGCAGCCCTTCGGATATTTTGGAAATAACTGCCATGTCCCTCATAGGGTTCACTCCGCGTCAGCCTCATTATCCTCACCTCCTTGAGTCATGCCCCAAATAGCAGAGTGTTAACTTTCCAAAACCCAACATTCTCATCATTTCTCTCTTTCTCTGAACAAGCTGCAGTTTTCCCAGGGGCCCTTCAGCTGAGTTCAGGGATTCAGCTGCGATCGGAGCAGAAGGAAAAGGTCCCCTTCTTGTTCTAGATCCTGTGAGTCTTGATGCAGAAGATGGCCTCTCCCGTATGTACACTGGCTTATCTTACCCAACCCTGTATGTATGTTTTTAGATCTCAAACAGATGCTCAGGGAAGAGGTGCTCAAAGACAGAAAGCAACTCCTTGTCAGGTCTTCTCCGCCTCAGACAAAATTAAATGCATCAGGCCCAAAGGGTGATTTGCTGCTCTGGTTAGATCCTGTTTTGGTCACCCTGTATCCAATCCTACGCCATCATCCTGACTTCCCATGAGTCAGTTCTGAACGAAGGCCCCCCTGTCCTTTCCCTCACACTGAGCACAACTCTAGGAAGGGATTCTTAACTTACAGCAACGACATTGAGCTCTTCTTTGTACACGTTAACACTGGGCAGTTTACCAAGTGCTTTCAAATACCTTATGATGTGGATTTTTACATCAAACAATTGCATTTGACCTGAAGGCGTGGAAAGAAAAAAGTTCCACCAACAGAAAGAGGTGTGTATTTCCCCCATATGACAAGAGGTCCAGAAGAAGGCAATGCGGACCTGCCAGGTGCAACGCCCTGATAGCATTAGAGGCCAAAGCTGGTTCTACAGCTTTCTACTCCTCTTCATCCTCATGTTCACAAGATGGCTGCGCATCCCTGCGCATCCCCTCCACATTCCAGGTGCACTGGAAAGCAATAACTTTCCAAGTCTCCCTTACCCACCAATAAACTTTCACACATACACACAAAGGGAAAAGCTGAATTACAATGTATCTTACTACTACAAGTAAAAGGTAGCTTTTCTCCAAGGAAGGGAAACGCAAATCATTATGATGGTCTAAATTCTGGACCTGGGCAGAAAATGGGTCAATATCCTCCCAGTGGGAACAAAGGAGATAGGTGTCCCCATGCAACCAAGGCCATGTCCCTTGTTTTCAACGTGGCTTTGATGCTCAGAAAACAGTGCACTCTAAGTCCTGATTTAAAAAAGCATCTCCTTATCCCTTCTGGGCACAACTTGAGGGACAACTGGGAGTGTGGACCGAAAACCAGCCCCTTTCCTTGCCTCTGGCTCTGATCTTCACTGTGCGAGAGTAGAAACCGAGTGTGAGGTGTGCTGACACCTCTTGTGTCTAATCCACTGCACTTCCCAAGGCAGCAGGCTTTGGGCCCAACCTTGGTTCTGTCCCAGCTCACAGCTCCCAGAAAGCCAGGGAACCAGGGCCGATGAGCCTCATTTTACAAACTGAGCGTATGTCGCTGCAGTGAAACAGCACCGGGGTCAGAAATGTCAAGGTCTGATCCACAGCTCCACCAGTTCCTGGCCAAGTCCTGCAGCTTCGGGGCACCAGGATTTCTTCACGGGTGTGTTAGTTTGCCGTTGCCAGGACCACAGACCTAGCAACCCAAAACTTAGCAGGGTCCTCTGCTCCGCATCTTAGCTGAGGCTCCGAATCGATGACTGAATAAGGGTCAGTTAACCTACAGCTCAATTTTCATTGATTTCAAATCAACTGCGTCAAGGCTGTCATTCCACCCGCAAAATTCCTTCATCTTCGCCACAATGTCACATAATCATGAGTAACAATTCCATCGTATTCATGGGGCAGAATTTTAGGGCCATCTCCCCACGCTGCCCACCACCGCCTGCAGAATGGAGATACTGGTAGGACTTATCTCGGAAGGGTGCTCTGAAGACTAATGGAGATGGGAACAGCACGTATCCAGCAGGCAGCAGCCGCTGTAATTATTTTAGCATTTTTTGAGCATCTGGTAAATGCAGGCCCCATAGCAGGAGCTGAGGATTTGGAATATAACAATGCCAGCATTGCTCTGCAAGAACTCCAGCCACTTCTCCAACCCTCATCATCTCCCCCTCCCCTGCCCCAGGCAAAATGAGCCAACAGCCATAAAAGTTTTAATCCCACTAAATGACTTTGGGATACAAAGCCTTGAGGTTTTTTTGTTTTGTTTTGCTTTGTTTCTGCTGGTGCTGAGAAAGTGCTGACTTCCATCAAAATACAGTCATCCACAGGATTATCACTTTGACCCTGGAGAGCCAGCTTCGAGTTGCAGGCAGAGAAGCAGATACTGGTTCTGCACTCATGAGCTCACACACTCTCGGGCCAAGTGGTTTCACATTTCAAACACCCGGAGGACCTGGGCCGCTTCCCTCTGCCCACGTTCGGAGACAGTTGGCCAGAGGGGTGCCCTTGCCTTGACATTTTTTTGAAGCCCCTCACTCCAGTCTCCAACACACCACCAGGGATGAGATCGCCACTGGGGCCAAAGCAGGAGCCATCTGAAAGCTCAATTCTCCTTAACAAGAAACTGCTGAAGGCATGACAAGCCGGAGACATGAGCAGCAGTACAGGCCTTTTCCACAATTTTCAGCACAGAAATTGAAATTTAACACAGGTCGTATTTTTCCCAAGCCACTCTGCTGTTTTAGCAGACAGCTCACCTACTCGCTGGGAGAGTGTTCAGACCAGATTAAAATATCCACCTAGCCCAGAAAGCTGCCGGGGCCCAGCGTTCAAGGTTTGCCCTGTCGCCTGCATGTATTAAGCACCCACTGTATGCCACGCTTCCCTCCTTCCCAGGAGAGCCCGAACTGTGCCTTCCAGAGCTCAGCATGTAATTCCAAGACGCAAAGACGCCCTTTTTTCTGTACCCAAGAAGGGCTTTCAGGAGGGAGGGCACGGAGCTCATTGTTAGGTTATGAATAATCATTTTTACAGCTTTCTCCGTCCGCTCTGACGACGGGGATTTCTCCCCAGGGTTTAATCATTTCCAGAGAGCAGCCTCTGTACAACACTCCCTCCTCTCCCCACCCTGCCACCATCCCCCTCAAAGAGAAATGATTACCAAGGATAAGCACAGAAAGTCCGTCCCCCGAAACCATCATTATTTCACAAGGAAAAAGAGCAACGGGAAGCAGCAGCCTCATCTTCCCCGACCCTGTCTCACTCCCAACCCCTTCTGTCTGCGGAGGGGCACGCAGGCTGCCGGCGCCTTGTACCTGCTGGCTGGCCCTGCTGGAAAAATGATTGCAAATGTAGCTCGAAGCAGACACTACTGACTGCGGAGGACTTGGAAAAGCCCAAGGAAGCAGGATTCCTCCTTTAAGAAAACACCAAGCCAGCGGCAGCTGTTGGAGGCAGAGAGCCATGCGGGGTCTGGTGTTGCGGCATGAGGCTGGATTTGGTTGGCCTGGGGCCTGGGGGAGAACCTCTCCCCGAGGGTATCACACATTCTTCCAAAGCCCTGGGATGCAACGAGAGACAGCTCCACTGGGAGAAAACCCAAGTTCCTGTTGAGACAAAATCCTCTCGAAAACCCCTCACCCCCTTTCACCTGCCTTACTGAGAGTCCGCTGTGTTCCAGACGTGGTGCCAGGCTGTCCTAGTTCACCCCCACCCCACCCCCACCAAGGGACACCCTCAGGAAGCTGCTGTGTGAAGGTCACCTCATTCTCTATTTTTAAATTCTGTTGGAAGTGCAATGCTTCCCCTCAGGCTGCTGGTAGCCTTCGGAGACCCCATCAGCAAACCCAGGTTCCCCACCCTGGCTCTCCACATCTGTACCTCAAAACCCAGAGTTGGGTTCTTTTCTCTTATCTGTCTTTCTTGTTTAATAGAAGGGAGCATTGTACCTCTAAGTTGGTTTTAAGTGTGGTCACAGAGCAAGTCTAGAATATGAACTGGGTGATCTCGATGTCCGTTGGGACCTTAGATTTTGCCATTGACTTAGGCCAGCCAGCTGGACTTGGTCTGTTGAAGGCTCGATCATGGTTTCCAGATGTCCAGCTTGTCCAGGTGTCCCTTTATCCTTTGCAGGCTGAGGAGTGAGATGGTGTCCCTTTCAGCTGAGCAAATGGGGTGCTGTGGCTGACAGACTTAGGGAGCAGGAAGTACATGCTTTCTCTTCACCCCTGACCTCATCTCCTGCCTGCAGGTGAGACCAGTGCAGACAGAGGAATAGCCCTGAACACAGGCCAGACATGATATGCTGTGACTCCTTCCAAAGAAAACACCTTCGAAATCAGACAGTTTTCTAATGTTCTGAATGGTCCTTTCCATTGCAGGTGCCTCTGCTCCTCAATGCCTGCTACATGTCCACTGCGTGAGATGTGAGTCTTCACCCCCTACCTGCCTCTCTGGGTAGCAAGTTCATGTTGCTTTGTGTGAAAGAGACATTTTTTGAATGTCTGCTGGCAATCTAATCCTTTCTTTCTACTCTCTTAAAATCCAGACGTGGCCTTCAAGAGAACTGCTTGCTCGTGTGACACCTCTCTATTGAGTACTTTGCACATGACATGTCATCCCTCTAAGATGGGTAAAACACAGGCCCTGTTTCAAGGCCCCTAGAGTGTATTTGGGTAAATCAAGTGGGGGACATGGACCCTTGGGGCACACGGTTTGGAAGCCCAGAGGAGGAGCTAACTTTGGGGGTCAGATAGGCCCCTGTTGGAGGTGACACTTGCTTGGAAACCAAAATCAGAGTCCTGGAAGGTGAGTAGGAAAGGCGGGGGAGGAGCAGAGCAAGGCGCTGGCCCAGGCAGAAAAGCAGGTTCACGCAAATGTGGCTCCTCTGTTAAAAATGTGAAGGTGGTGGCGATGATGGTGAGGGTGACCTTCCCAAAGAGGGGTGATGTGACAAGTCAGAGGAAGGAGCAGGTGGAAGAGTCCAGGGAGAGCGGACTCTCTACCTTTTGCTGCAGGTCTCCGTTTTTCCATTTGGGACGTGGGATGCTGACCCTTACAACCCCTAGTGGCCTCTGAGCTTGGTCAGCTCCACCGTCCCCCGCCTGCCTCCAGAGCTGCCATCGTGGTGTGGCCGGTCCGGCACCCTGACCGTCAATGCTGGGAGAAATAACACACATTCATTTCCTGCTGCGTGGGAGGCAGGAAGCGGCCCAACCCCCTAATTGGGATGAGGTTCCTGCGGCGTGTGCAGCCACCCACTGCCCAGGTGTCTCGGCCAGCGAGGCAGGCACACGCGACGGCCACCAGCGGCGGCAGTCCACCACCACCACCACCTTGCCACCCTTACCCCGGCCTGGGCAGGGGCGGGGGACGTAAAAGAATCAGCACAGAGAGAGAGGCAGCGTGTGCTGAACTCCTCTGCACACAAGGGGAGGCCAAGCATGTCCGGGATGGGGCCCGTGGTCAGGCATCCGGGCTGGCCATCACTGTCCCTCCCGTCCCACACGGGCAGAGCAAGGAGGGCGCCTGCGGAGAAACGGATGCATGGGCGGATGGCAGAGCTCCTTTGTCACTGCAGAGGTCAGGCCAGAAGAGAGCAAGCAGGGGAGGGTTAGGTGCCCGGGAGCTGGCGAACCCAGTGAGAGCAAGCGTCCAAGTATGCATGGGCACCCAGCAGGGGGTGCCCTCCGGGGCGAGCAGGGGGTGCTGGGCAAGGAGGTTCCCTGCCTTGGGGAGTCCACTGGGCCCCCCTATGTCAGTGTCTGTCCTTCATGAGATGCCGGCGCAGCTGCCTTGCTCCTCAGTCTTTCCCAGAAGTGGGATGAGAATCACAAGAGGGGACCTACCATGGCACGGTCACATATCAGATCCTGTCCCCTGCCTTCTGGAAGGGTGGCCTTCTATGGATGCTGCTCTTGATGACATGCCGGGTTCCCATACACCATATGCCATTCCAAGGCTGGGAAGGCCACACCCATAAGAGGTGTATGGTGTGTTGAGGTCCTAGAGGGAGTGGCACTGTCACGGCTAGAACTCGGGGCCACGACCCTCAATCTCCTGCATAGTGGCCCCAGCTTCTCATGAATGAGAGGCACCAAGATGAGGCGGCTGTTTTAAACAGTTCACCCTGTCTTGTGTGGGCTGGTGGGACCCAGCAGGCACTCATGACCTGTCTGTCCCAGCAGGGCCCCTTCTGGCACCTCGTGGACATGGTGGCGCAGAAGAAGCTGGCCTGCCGGAGGGAGCATCACAATCGCTATGGTGACATCAACATGCACAGATGCTATTCGCCTGGGCAGGTTTTCACCCCTTTCCAGGCTCTCGCCACCATGGTGAGCTGGCTTGTCCTCTGAGGAGGGTTTCCAAGGCCCTTTACTGAGATCGGTGACAAGGCAGTTCCGGCCACACAAATGCTGCCCAACCAACACCCCCAAAACTCGGTGCTTTGACCACCACCAGCGTCCGTGTTCCTCGCTCATGAGTCTGCAGAGAAATAGCCTCATTCCACGTTTGTTTCCCATAAACTCCTAGGGGGTGAGGGAGCGGAGAACCGAGGACAATAATCTCAGTGACCACGGGAGATTCCAGGGAAGAGCTGCGGGCAGAGGGGTCACCGCTGTGTTTAGAAATGTCCACTTCAAGGGGAGGAACAGGTCTGGGGAAAGGAGAATTTTGCGATAAAGAAAAATGGTTCCGGTTCCCATCCCTTTGTCTCCCCTGTTACTTTGGGGTCCCAAGTCAATTCAGGTGAGACTATTCCCCAAAGCATTTCCTTGACATGATTCCTCTTATGTCTTTGTAGTATGTTCTGGCTACATGGTCCTGTGATTCTAGACTTTGGTGGGCCTATGAGTTATAGGGGAAACCTGATTCCAACACAGGGTCCCCGTACGGAGGCTCTTGGATAAGGTCTCAGACTTTTCTTTCTGAGCCTCTTCTCTCTTCACCCCCTTTCTGCATCACGGCTCAGTCCGCACCTCCCCAACCTTGTTCGCGGCATCAGCACCCCTAAGTCTAAAGGGGGCCAGCTGTTCAGGCCTCCTATAACCCACTCACAGCTCCGGGGTGCCCAGAAACCCGTTTCCCTCCTCCGTAGTTCTCATCCTTTTCTGAACTTCAGAACGTCCTGGCTCAGTAGCCGTGGGAATGCCCAGGCTGCACCCTCACACCAAAGAAATCAGAGACTTTGGGGGGTGGGGGGGTGGTCCCAGGCATCAGTAGGTTTTAAGCCTCTCCTGATAGGATGACCAACCCACTCAGTTTTCCCAGGACGGGTTTTCCCACTTTTCCCAGAATGTTCCAGCTTGCCGCACTTAAAAGTCCTGAGTCCCAGAAAACCCCTCAGTCCTGGTTTTAAAACGGAAAGTCTCGAGGTTTTGGAATTTATGCAAACCAGATGGTTGGTCATTCCATGCACACAGGATTTCACCGTATTAGCCAAGCTTAGAATGACCTCTGAACTTCCTGGGAACTAGCTCCAAACTACCCATCCACTGGCCGGCACTCCTTAGGCATGTGCACAGCCCAAAACTGAGACCTCTGGAGGAATGGAAATCTCAGGAATGGAATGGAAATTTCAATCCAACCCTCCCTCCCCAGGAGCTTCCAGTGTGCTAGGGAAACCAAGCTATAAGCCAAAACATCATGCTGCAAACACAAATATAATGAAACATTAATAAGAACAGCTCCCTCAATTGATAGAAAGGAGCTGAGAGCTATCCAAATCTGAGCTGCTTTTGGCTAAATTCAACCCCCCAAGGTCTTGCTGAAGAACAAAGTCCGCAGATAGGATCACCCTTTGGACTCCCAGCGCCACTTGGGAAAAGCAGATCTGCCGTGTATCTGGGAGCAAACCTACCCAGATACTGAGCTCTAAAGACTTGCCCAAACCTGTTCCTTGTGGTCTCCACCTTATTAACCGTTTTGTCTATGAGGAAGCAGAGGATGAGACATGGTAGGTAACTTGTCCAAGGTTACCATTAGTCAGTGGTGGGACCAGGGTGAGCCCCTGTGCCCCATGCATTATTTCATTGCCGATTTCTCTGCATCACAGGAGGTGCAAGGTCTGGTATTTCCCTGACCTGTGCCCATGAGTCTGCACATGTGTCAAATGGGCATTTTGTGCACCCGTGAAAGGAATCCCCAGACTTAGCTTTGTCCTCCACCGAGCTGGGCTTGGGAAAGGATGACAACAACAGGGAGAAAGAAAGACTAGCAAGCCTTATTAAAACGCCTGTGTTCCCTCCCATAGTTAAAGCGACAAAACATAATAACATGAAATAATAAAAATTATGAAACTATATTCTGGCCCTTTGCTGCAAGGCTTTGCATTAAAACATGAAAATCCCATGGATTTAGGAATGCTGAAATGTTCTCAAACCTGACTTAATATTTGGGTAAGTTGAGGAATTCCACTAACATGCCTCTGTGTGAACATTTTGGGGAGGGTGAAACAATTAGAATCTATAATACCCAGTAAGTACACTTTTGTCCAAAGTCTAAAGATAAAGGGAGGGGCTGGTTACAGTTCAATAAACCAAGCACCCCACTTCTTCCATCTTTCTGGTCTACCATCCCCAGGGTGGTAACCTTGGCATTAGCACCTCATGGTCACAAAATGGTTGCCACTGCACCAAACACCACACCCTCACATGAGATATCAAACACTAGAAGGCTGAAGTTTCTACTCATCAAACACACACACACACACACACACACACACACAGAATCTCTCCCAAGAACCACTCAGCAGATTTCCTAGCAACTCTCCTTGATGGTGTGGTTTATTCATTGCCTAACACCAAGGGAAGCTGGGAAGGTAACTTAACTATTGAGTGTTTACTGAGAGGCAAGTTCTACCATCGGGAAAGGAAAGTAGCACAACGGCTGATGGAAAGTAAGTAATGTCTAGTAGCAAAGAAAGTCAAGAACTCATTCTGTGTCCTTCCCAGAAGGATCTCTGGTCGCCGGCTGCCTGATAATATCCTGGTCACCACTCTACCTGCCTGCAGGCCTAGTTGCCTTCTGGATTAAGAAAGCATCCTGAATATCTTGTACATCACCTGGCAGTTGGTGTGTAAGCTCCTGTCTTCCCCTCTTTTTCTTCTAACCAGGAGCCACGCGTTCCCACCTGCTGCTGTTGTCAGGTGAAGGATCACCCAGAAGGGCAGGCTGCCTAGGGATGCCACGGAGGGCACCCATCAGAGCCACCCCATTGGGACATGTTTTCTTTTAAACAAGGTACAGCTTTCCGTCCAGACCCAAGTATAGATAAAGCTCCAGACCACTGCAGTGCAAGGCAATGAAAGCTGGACACACGCAGATGTTCCTTACACTTAGGCCACGTGCCTAGGCATCGAGGAAGAACTGGAGCTGTAATTCACAATCAACAATAAATCTGATCTGCATACGTTTTTGCTGGGATCCATTAGTGCGCCAAGCAAGATCTGCACAGATGCTGCTTTTCTTCTACGCTAGGACCTGAGCCAGGCAAGACTCACAGGAAAGCAATTGCACCAGCCAGTGTACATTGAGGAACTACTTTGTCCCAGGCAGTGTTAAAAGCTTCCGTGGATTGGCCTCATCTAACCCACACTATTGTTCCACTATACTAATCCACTGTTATTACGGAGAAGGAAACCGGTGTTTTAAGTGATGATACCCGTGCTGTCTTGAACCTACACTCTCTCCGGCAGGCATCTGACCAGATGCCCTCTGCCGCCCAGACAGACTTCCCCAGGCCTGCCCTGCGCCAGCAGCCAGACAAGCAGGAATTCTGAGTATATTCCACCCTGTTCAGGGCCACCACACACATTCTCACCCCGTCCCGCCCTGCGGTTTATTCATCCTTTGCTGTCTTCGTAGCTCTCTTGATAAAATCACCCATGTGCCTGACCAATGCTAATGGACTCATTTGTCACTGCCTGTACATGATGTCTTTCCATCTGGCTGCTGCCTTCCAGAGCTAATTTGTCACAGCGAGACCGTGAGCCTCCTGGCCACGGGGCCGGGCAGGCAGACTGCGAGGGAGAGGCTGGGGCTGCGGGGCTGGGCCAGGTCCGAGGCCTTGGTGGGTAGTTTATCAGGTGTCTGCCAACACGGCCTCATAGGGCGGGAATGAGAGAGAACCTGAAGACGTTTGTCCCCACCCTGGCTCAGTACCCAATGTTTCCACTCCCAGCCTTTCCCCATCGCCTCCCCTTCAACGCCAAGGCCCAGAGGACGGCCAGAGCCTTTGGCTGGGGGGCTCCCCTCGACAGTGAGACCACCGATCCTCCTGACCTGCAGGGTTCCATGGGGGAAATGGAACAGGGAGAGTCAGCATTTTCTCCAGGTTTAGGCTTTGTGCTTAGACCATGCCAAGTAAGAATTCAGGCCCGAAGTCTTTCTGCGTCAGCTCGTTGCTGGGATCGGCCACCTGCCAGCTCAGCTCTTCTCCGGCTCACTGAGCAGCTGGCCTACAGGCCCCTGGTCCTTCTGCTGGGAGGAAGGAGGTCGGGGTGAGCCTCTCTAACCACCAGGTGAGGTCTGCAATGAATACAAACGGGAGCTGTCACTGTTTTTCCCTTACCTTTTCCCAAGACGTGAACAATGCTTTTGGGAAACGAAAAGGGGGTCCAGGTGGCTGGAGCTGGAGACAGTGAAGGAGGAAAAGCGGTGACAGAGGAGGGAAAGGCACCAGCCCCTGGCCCTGGGGTGGGGAGGTCTCAGAAGACATGGCAAAGACTTCAGATGTCACCCCAAGGCTACTGGGAACCCACTGAAGGGTTTTAAGCTTGGGAGAGCCATGCCATTTTTTTCTACCAAAAGGGTGACCTTCACTGCCACATAGAAAGGGCAGCAGAGTGTCAGAGACGAGAGACTCTAGTTTTGGGGGACTAATACCCCAGTCCAGGCAAGAGATCTGACGCTCTGGCCCAAGGTGGAGGCAGAAGAGAGGGAAAGGGGGCAACGAGGCGGACATGCAGTTTGGGGTACACTGGTAACACTTACGTTTACAGGGACATCACAGCTTTGGGAGCAAAAGTTTTCCAAAATAGCTTCTAGGTTGCTGGTTTGAGCAACTGCGCAGATCGTGGTGTCGTTTGCTAGAAGAAGGTGTCTGGGCTGGACTAGAGACCTGTCTACCACCGTCTCGATGCAAAACTGAACCCCAAGTTCACAGACGCAGACTCGCAACAAACCACTAGAACCGGGTTCGTACAAAGATTGCAAATAGCCTGTACTTTCATCATCTCATTAATATCAGGTAGCTGCAGACAAGACTTGTTCTTTATATATGAGCACCCCCGGGTCTCTGATTAGCCACCTCCTTAAGAAGTAAAACAAAACAACCAAAAAAAAAAAAAAAAAATCCCTTCCAGTCTTGCTTTGTTGTCTTTCTATTTCTTGCTGACTAGAACTAAACACTGCAATATGCTCAGAAAATGTCCAACGTTTGCATTTTTTTTTTTTTTTAATTTAGTTTTATCTGGTCAAGGCACAGAGCCTTCTGCTAAGTAACCCTATAATCTGCACTTCGTGAATAGCCACGTAATTGAGCAATTGCCGTAATCGCTGAGGACTGCTGTGCGGACAGCGAGCTTTGGGGTTTTTTGCCAGATTTTTTTTCTGGAATGCCAGGAAAGGGAACACTCGAGTGGAGTCTCAGGGCCCAGTGTTCTTCCCCCAGAGCCATGACGGTGGGGACAGGGGACTCTGTAGTGAGTCGCAGGAGTCCCGCAGCTGGCTTGGTAGCATCTCCCAGAAGGATCTTCTGGTTTGTTCGTTTTTTTAGTTGAAAATCTTGGACTAGCTCAATGTGCACAGAGCTGACTTGAGTGCTGCGCATGGCCTTGTTACAACTCTATGCCATTTCTTTGCTGTTGACATTGCCTTGTGCCTTGGCACATCGTCACCCGGCGGGCTGACTTGTCAATACTGCGCACGGGTGTTCCTCTCCTGCATTTTTCGGATGTGCAAGCCAGCTACTGGTTAACCTGTGAAAAGCCAGGCCGTGAGTAAATTACGGTGGTAGAACTGGAAATGCAAGCCCATCTCACACTCAGGAAGGTAAAGGTCCCCATTCTCCCCTAAAGGTGTTGATCTGAGAGTCAAGTGCAGGTATGTTCTATAGCTCTGAGGCGCCACCATCTCTCTTCTATCCAGCTCCCCCCCTGAGCTCCAGGCTTGTCTTGGGGTCTCCAAGTTCAATGGGTCCCAAACCCACAACATCACATTTCCTCTGATGTCTTTGTTCGACCCACCCTCTCCCCGCATTCCCCCTCTCAGTTAATCAAGCTGCCATTTTTAGGCTGCCGGAACTGGACATGTTGGGATCAGTTGTCACGTCTCTCCCTCTCCTCCCTCCTGTGTGCGTGATGAGTTGCACGGGTGTGTGTAGGTGGTGGAGGACCACCCGATGCCCCTAACTTCTAATCATCTTTCACATTAATTAAGCCTCTCTTCCCCATTCTCCCCTCCACTATCTTAGCTCTAGTGTTCACCATCTCTCCTCCACATTTACAATAGCCCCATAACCTTTCTGCTGGTCAGGAAGATTTTTCCAAAGCACAAACATCACGTCTCTCCCCACTTCGGCTCCTCGTTGCCCCTATAAAAGGGTCCAAGTCCTTAGCCTGCTTCATCTGTTGCAGGTTCATCTCCTGATTTGCCCAGGCACCTTCTCCAAAACCACACTCTCACACCCGTGCCCTTACACTCACACCAACTTTTCTCCACTGTTGACTGTCCTGTATTCTTATGCTCTTACCTTTGCACATAATACCCTCTCTGCCATGACTCGCCTTCCTCTCCTTACCTCTTAGAGAACTCCTGCGTACCCCCAGCTATCAACTGGAAAGGCACCTTCCCTGTGAAGCCACCCCCCAACTCACAGGCAGAATTGGTGCCTTCTATGTTGCTCCACGGCTAGAATGTTTATCACAATGACTTGTGGTTGTCTGTTGTCTGTCTTGAAGGCTCTGCTTTCCTAAAGAGCAGTAATTATATATTATTCACCACTGGATTCCCCCAGGCCCAGTTCAGTGTCTGGTACTTAATGGTTACTCATTAAATGTCTGGCAAAGAAGTGGATGAACAGGGGAAAAAAAGAAAAACATGGCAGCCAGGTTTTGGAAGATCGAGTGTGATTTTGCACGAATGCGACAGCTACTACTAAAGATGCTAAAGAGAGCACAAGGTGACTCTGACCGGAGCGTGCCTATGACTGAGGACAAGTGCGATGTTTGGAAGCTCCAAGAAGGAAGGAGGAATGCCAGCAGACTCCCCTGCAAAGGGCAGGCACCTTCCTTGGGCAGCATTGCACATCCTGTGTAATTGAGACAGCCCTGCCCACCTCATAAATCACAGCCTGAAATGGCCACGGTACAGCCGGCTTGCAGGGACACAGCAGGGACTTAGCGTGGTGGTCTCCCCCTGCCAGGCTGGGTGCATCATTTCCCAGGTCTCCTTCTATTTTAATAGGAATGTACTGCACACCTACGGCACGCCTGGCTTTTTGCTCTATACTTAAACATCTCATATTTAAGTATGAGATGTTCTCTTTCCTCTCAGGAGCCTGCAGCCTCGCTGGAAAAGCTAAAATATACACATGGAATTATTAGAAGTCAAAGGACCATGTAAGATCAATGTTAAGATTGTATGAAATCAGCTGGGAGTAAAGAGGGGCCTAGAGGATGGATGGATGAGTGGATGGCTAAATGGATAAATGGATGGATGGATGGTTATGGATTGACACAGCTGGAGGGATGGATGAATGGATGGATGAATAGACAGAAAATTAAATACTCTCTGAACTTGTCATTGCTTTAAACCAATCGGCTACAGGAAACATATATATAATGTTTCAAGGTGCCCATCTCAACACTTCGAGTAGCACAATGATTTGGCCCCATTTAAAACACTCCATGTTACTTTAAGGAATGATACTGATGCATGAGAGGTGAGAATTTTGGGTAGGCAGCACGTATGGGTATTGTTGGGCCCCAAATAACACCTTCTTTGCCCACATAAAATGCTAGCCCAGACAGGAAGAACCGGCCATTCCTTGCCACCTAGGAATGAAAATAAGAGGCAAACAGGAAACCATGTTTATTTTTTACCACAAGTCAGCCAAACTCCTACACCTGTGCTGTGCCATTTCCTCCCTTGGGGGCTGTAAAGTTCAGTCTAGAAAATGACGTTTCCCAACTCCCTTTCTCCCAAGAAGCATTGTCACCCTGCTGGGTCTAGGGTATGTGAAAGGATACAGGAGCACAGCGAGAGACAAGTGCAAAAAATAAATGCCCTATCCTCCAGGGTTCCTCAAGAGGGTTCTTGTGAAACCCTCCCTTGCAGGAAGCCATGCAGCTGTTTAGCTTGGGACAAGGTTGCATTTGGTGACAACCCCTAACAGAACGTCATTGAGTCACAGCGCCAACCAAGCTTCTGCTGCAAATTGTTCTGTGAGGAAATAACCTGGAAGGAAACAATAGAGCCCTTGACCCCGTGGGATGTGCAGACATTTCCACACCTCGCTCACCAGGCTCCAAACATCCACCTCCTGAAGTCCCTCGGTGGGCTTTCTTCATGCCACAGTCTCCGGAGAAGTGGAACTGAGAGTAGCTGTTCTCATTTAGACTGTTCTTTTAACTCCATTTGAATTACTATTATCATGCCCAGTTTTCCCTAACGATGTACCTTGGTAGGCCACAGTGTCTCTGAGGTGTGGGCCCTTAATAAGGGTCTTGGGCTGGGAGATGTAATTTGGCCAGTCGGGCGTTCACCACCTCATCAGGGCCTTGTCCCCACTTGCTCTGTGCTTCTCTCGCCCCCTG
The DNA here is from genome assembly GCA_004026585.1 of Noctilio leporinus. Taxonomy (NCBI): domain Eukaryota; kingdom Metazoa; phylum Chordata; class Mammalia; order Chiroptera; family Noctilionidae; genus Noctilio; species Noctilio leporinus. Next base: position 93,269 of record PVIW01005433.1, read on the forward strand.
AGGAAGCACTCTGGTTCTCTCCCGTTTTCTCCCAGCCTGGCTGTGTCTTTCTGCCTGGATCTGCCTGTCTAGTCTTCACATCATGATACCATCATAATTGAGCACAAACAGGCAGATTGAAGAAATATCCTTATTCATATTCCCACGGGTACAATCATAGCACAAGGTTGTCCAGTTGAGAACAAAGATGCTTTAAAATGCAGTGGCTCTCCATCTCACACCCATTAGGAGGACGACTACTTAAAACAAACAAGTAAACAGGAAATCACAAATGTTGGCAAGAACGCAGAGAAATTTCAACCTTGGTGAATTCCAGCGCTTTGGGAATGTAAAATGGTGCAGCTGCTGTGGAAAACAGTAGGGCAGTTCCTCAAAAACATTAAAAATAGAGTAACTATATGATCGAGCAATTCCACTTCTGAGTAAGTAGCCAAAAGAATTGAAAGCAGAGCCTGAAAGAAAGCCTTCGATGTATTTATAGCAGCATGTTAGGCATAGCTAAAATGGAGAAGCCACCTAAGTGCCCACGGGGAGATGAACAGATGAGCAAATGGAGCATACAAATACTGTGGAACATTCTTCAGGCTTGAAAAGATAGGACGTTCTGACATGTGCTTTAACCCAGTTGAACCTTGAGGAAAGTGTGCTGAGTGAAATAAGCTCATTATAAAAGAACAACTATGGTAAGGAGTCGCTTCTCTGAGGTCCCTAGAGCAGTAAAAATCAGAAAGACAAAAAGCCAATGGAGGTTGCCAGGGGCTGGGTGGAGGTTAGTGTTCAATGGGCAGAAAGTTTCTGTTTTACAAGCGAGTTTAGGAAGAGCATGCTGGAGACCGATGGGGGTGATGGTCACACAGCAATGTAAAGTGTGTAATGCTACCACACTGTACTTAGAAATGGATCATATGGTAAGTGTTACGTTACGTGCCTTTTACCACAATAAACCAGTTTAACGGGGTTGTCCTGAGTTTGTGCACATATAGAAGAAACGGGATCATGCTGACCTTTTCCTAAGTACAAAGAAGCTGAACACTCTTGTAGAAATTTCAGAAAAGCAAACTGCCATTGTTTTCGATGTAGGAAGGATCTTGACTTGAAGTTATTCTATATTTCCCTGAGGATACAGGTATGAGAGGGGCCTGCTGAGCAGATTTACTTAATCACCTAATGTTGATCATGTAAAAAAAGCCTCAAGTACTGGGAGGCAACAGGCCGTTTTTGGCATCGCATAGCGATCTGCCCCTCAGAAAGAAAGGGGTTATGGGTAAAAGGACAGAAATACTATGAGACATGGGAGCCAAGATAGCACTGGCCTGGAACCAAGGTGCGTCACCTGAGGTAAGTCACTGGCTCTCTCCAGCACCTCCATTTTTTTCTTATGCAAAATGAGAAGGTTGCTTGCCATGGACCTCCTTTGGGGTCCTCTCTGGGTCTGGAATTCCGCCTTTTAAAAGGTAGCCGATGATCTCCAGACTCTGGAAATACCTGCCTGGCTTGGAAGGTGCTTGGATTTCAAAAGCCAGCGCACCACATGAAAAGATGTCAACCTGCCACTGATGCTGGAACAGAGAAGGGCCAACATGTGCATTGTTCATCCACGTAGTCACTCCATCCACCTAGCTGCTTTGTCTCCGACCTGGATCCACTCCCACGTCTTCCTTCCCTGGGCTTCTTGCTACAGAATTTAGCCTCTGGACAGTGATCAGTCACAGCCTTCAGAAAGGTTTGCCAGCTGGTTTTTGTTTGCTTGCTTTATTTTGTTATGTTCCCATTTACCAAACTTATTTATACCTCTCCTATTTCCTTCTGCTCTGGCCTGGCCAGTATCTTTATTTCTTACTCCCCCACCCTCAGCATTGCCAGCATCATTCACTCAGAAGTGTGCCACAGGGCAGTATGTTGTAAAGATTGAATAAGAAATAGAGGCCCTGGCTGGTGGCTCAGTGGATAGGTGCCAGCCTGTGAACCCAAAGGTTGCTGGTTCGATTCCCAGCTAGGGCAACATAACTAGGTTGCAAACCAGGCCTTAAACCAGGTCTGCAGCTGCAGGTGAAAGGCAACTATACATTGATGTCTCTCTCCCTCTCTGCCTCTCTCCTTTCCCCTCTCTCTGAAAAATAATAAATAAAAATCCTTAAAAAACAGAAAGAAATAGAGCAAGTTGGCCCTGACTGGTGTGGTTCGGTGGGTTGGGCGTTGTCCTGCAAAGCAAAAGGTCACAGGTTGGATTCCTGGTCAGGGCACATGCCTGGGTTAAGAGTTTGGTCCCCAGTGGGGGCACATATGAGAGGCAACTGATTGATGTTTCTCTGTCACGTAGATGATTCTCTCTCTCTCTCTCTCTCTCTCTCTCTCTCTCTCTCTCCCTCTCTCCCTTTACCTCTCTCTAAAAATAAGTAAATAAATGAATAAATAAATATTTTTAAAAGAAATAGAGCAGTTTGACTTGGAGTAAAGGGAAGTCAGTGCGAAATTCCTTTAGTAACATTTAAAATCAAGAGTAGGGAAAGGTAAGGAGAAGGTGTATCCTTCCTTCTTTTATCCACCTCCCATGCTTACCATGACCCCATCCAAAGGTTAAAATGCAGAGATAAATATTGGCTAGTCAAGACGATGTTCACCCCCAAACAAAATCTCCTCTCATGGGTGTTTTGCTGCCTGCGTTTTGGTGACCTTGTATCCCAAACCAAAGGAAATGCTGAAGGAAAGACAATGACAGACAGGACTTGAACCTTAACTACTGTTTCCTTGGGCCAGATGGGTCTGTCTTTAATTCCACCATCTTACTAATTGGTAGGTCGCGGCTGTTATGAACTCGCTGGCATTTGGGCCTGGTCTGGTCTTGATTTAAGGAAAGGAAATAAGGCACAAATCCTTACGGGCAAAGATGATTGCAATGGAGTGTGTTTTTCTTAACCAAAGCCTTTCCTTCCATGGCCACTCTGCACAGTTGGCTCGCCAGAGTGGACATCTGGGTCTAGGTCTTCATGGAACCTAATGTTTGAAGTTCTCTTCTTCCACCTTCTCCTAGGTATTTCCTGAGGCTTAAAAGATATTTTACTTCAGAACGACAAATTGAAATTGTCCAGACAAAGGACTATGTACTTGTGCACCTGAAGTCTAATTTTTCAATGTATAAATTGATGGATGAATTGCCCTGCTATTTCTTCATGTCCCTAGGCTGTGAGCCCTCCTGAAGGTCATGCACACCTTGTGAGCTCTTTTTGTAGACAATGGTAGCTGCTAAAAGAAGTTGAGAAGGGGGAAGGTTTTAGCTGTTCTCTTGCAACTTTCCTGCCAGGTTATTAAGGAAAGAAAATCTCAGACTAAATTCTTCCTCCTACATGAACATTTATTGACAAGTGGACACAAACCATTCACGCGATTGGTTCTGTAGATTCAAACGAAGCCCCAGTTCTCTGTCTTCTGGTAGCTTTATCGAAAAGACTTACTCAAGGCAAACACAGCAGCATGCCAGAGCAGAAGCCAGTTTCTCTGAGTCTGGTTCCAGCAACCAGATGCATCAGAGGCTGAACACAGGATTATTCACTGACTCACCTCAGGGGCCCACGCTAACTATACAGGCTGCACCTCGCAAGTTGTGCCTACCCTGGTCATGAAAGGGAAGAGGCATCTCCAAAACATTTTAGCCAAACGCAAAACCTGAATGCCTTCCTTCCTCCAATGCGAGCTCACTTCTAACAGTCATCGTGCTAGATGAAAAGCTGTATTCCCTTCACTGATAAAAGTCATTCTACTATCCCTAGGCTATCTAGCCATGTCTGCTGTTTTCAGCCACCCAGCCTCAAGGCATTCATTGCAGAGGCCCTGGGACACTAACATAACATGGAAGAAGAGGCATTCCGTTGTTGGCTCCATGGATCTGGAACTCCGAAGACGGATCAGGATTAATGTAAGGACAGCAAGTTTATGACAAACAGATGGTAACCAAAGGGCTAGGATGAGACAGCCTGGGGAAAAGTCATAAAGTGAGAAAAGAGCATGGGACAGAGCCCCAGGGAAGACCAATCTTCCTGGTCAGAGGGAGAGTGTCCTGCACACACACAGAGTTTGGCTGGTAAAGAAAGAGGAACATAGGTCATTACCCTTGTTAGACTCGCTCTAAGAAGGAATCTACTTTGGGAAACCTGCCAGGTGGGAGTGAGAAATACGAGGAGGATGAAGTAGGAAACTGATTAAATAAGTGTAGGGTTGAGATGGGGAAGCTCAAGAAAATGAATGAAGAGGATAAAATCAGGGCTTGGGTGTGATGTGGGGAGAACCATGGAAATAACTGGGAATTCGGGGTGCACAGGTGGAAGTGACCCGCTGAGAAATAGAACACAGGGCTGACCATCAGACGCCATGGTGTGTTCATAAAAAAGCAAATCAGAGCAAGCCCAGGGTATCCATAATAGTCTTTTTTTTCCCAACGTAAACCTTAAACTTAAGGGAGTGAATGATAACTATTCCATTCACTATTATAACTATTTAGAGAATTATAACTATTTAGGGGCTTGCCTGGAGAGACCCCTAACTCTGATAGGCCCTCCTTTCTTTTCAAAATGAGAGTCCTTTGAACTGATGGAATTTCATTCACTGGAGTCATTTGTAACAAACCTCCACAGATTTGGGAGTTTTGCTTTATTCTATTAGGGCCTATAAAATGCTAATTCCAATAAACACAGATTTAACCGCCTCCTAGCTACTTTAGAAAGCAATAGAAAAATTCTGCCGCAAACAATCCTAAATGATGATGACCCTAAAGTTTCTCCTGGTACCTAAAAGTAATTATGCTCCATCCGGGCAAAGAACACTTTGTTTTCTAATTATAGAACAGATGTGTCACAGAAGCAATTCCCCCAGTGCCACCCACAAAAAAATAATCTGAAAAAGAATGGTCTTAGATTTAAGTAACAGCTGTGCAGCCCTGCCAACTGCAAACCCTGATTAGGAGGAGGAAAAAAAAATGAGTCAACCTTTATACAGACCACAAGTATTTCAGAGAGGCTTTTCCCGATTTCCCAGAATTCTGAGATTCCAGGAATCGACAGCAAGCACCTGTCAATGCCAATTCCGTGGAAGCAGGTACGGAGGCGGAGAGAGGACACCACAGTTGACCTTGGCCGAAGGGGAACTTCATGAGCACACCTCTCCTGGACCTCAGGACCTGGATATTTCTCCTGTAAATGTCTGTGCTGTGGCGGTACTGCTGGCTTCTGACACGATCATCGAGCCTTTAGCTAATCATCAACTTGGATGACCACCTACAGTCCCAGGTCCAGCTCCAAAACTTTGAGTTGTTCTCCTATATGAAGCCTCCGTGCTTCACCTGGGAATGAGACACCTCCCCCGCCCCCCAGCATGAAATGACCTGCCCAGGTGAGTATTTGATTGCAAAAGTAGAGACTGGAACTTTGCTGCTTGGACACATCAAAGTGTTCTGGGCGGGATGGTCTAGACATTTGGACAAACACCTGAGGCACAGAGGCCAAGCAGAAAGGAAGACAAGTATTTAGTCCCTGCTACTGAAAAGAGTGTGGCCTGCTTAAATTACCACAGGGAGGCCCAGGGCCTGGACTAAGCCAGGAGGAAGAAAAGGCCAAAGTCAATGGGGGATCCCCAGTGAGGTGGGCTTGTGAGGGCATAGATAGAAAAATATGTGGACTGTAGTGTATCTCCGAGAGGCAGTCATTCAAGTTTTAAGCAGAAGAGCAATGTGAAGCTACATAGATTTTAAAGAGATAAGCATTTTCTGTGCAGAGACCCACTTGAAGGGGCTCCGGGTGACAGTGGGCTATGCTATGTGACACGGATGCTGGGGCTGGAGACAGAGGAAGGTGTAGAGCCGTGGGAAATACTCTGGAGGTGCACCAAGACAAGCACCGCTACCTAACTGCAGGCAGACCTCCGTGACACACAGGTCCGTTCCAGACCACTGCAATAAAGGATCACCATACAGCAAATATTGCAGTAAAGTGAACCACACAAATGTTTTGGTTTTTCAGGACATAGGCTTCCTCTACACTGTAGTCTATGAAGTGTGCAGTTGTAGTATGTCTAAAAGAATGATGTATACACCTTAATTTAAAAATACTTCATAGTCCCCTGGCTGGTGGTTCAGTGGATAGGCATCAGCCTGCGAACCCAAAGATTGCGGGTTCAATTCCCAGCCAGGGCCCATAACCAGGTGGCAAGCCAGGTCTCATAGCTGGAGGTAGGTGAAAGGCAACCATACATGGATGTTTCTCTCCCTATCTTCCTCCCTCCATTCTCTTCTCTCTAAAAATAATGGATTAAAAAAAAAAAAAAAAAAAGGCTTCGAGGAAAAAAAACAAAAAACAAAAAACTTCATTATTTAAATATACTAACCATCATCTGACCTTCAGGGAGTCGTCATCTTTTTGATGTTAATAGACTTTGCTCAGTGCAGGGTTGCCACAAACCTTCACCATGTGAAAAAATAAATAAATTCAGTATTTGCAAAGGGCAACAATTGCAATGTGTGATAAAAACAAGGCCTAGATGGACAGTGACCAGAGGGGATGGCTGAGGGGGACAAGGGGGAAAGAAGGGGATGGGTCTGGTCAAGGAACTAGTATAAATGACCCATGGGCATGGACAACAAGGTGGGGATTGACCGTGGGACAGGGGACGGGGTGGGTGGGGCAGAGGAGAGCCTTGGGGAAAGAAAGGGGCAACTATAATACAATGGTGAATTAAGTTTTAAAATTTTAATGAGGCATGCCCATATGTATTTTCATTCTCCTTTCACAGACCAACAGAGTCTGTTTCCCTGGAGGTAGACTTGTGTCCCATTGTCATGCTCACCATCCCCAGCTGCTCTGCTGCCGGAGCTGACCACTGGCGTGGGAGGGTGGTCGCTGGGGGTGCTCTTCCACCATCTTCCTGCTAAACTAGGATGGCAGTTGTAGGCACAGTAACCATCTCTCAACCAGGAAGACAATAGCCACATGCTTGCATGTGCACATTTGTGGGTCTATCTGTACTGAGACCGGGCAGTTTTATGCATATATATTGGCATTGAGAATAAAATTCTTTACACTTGAACTAGTTCGTTTAATCTGGACTTCAGTATAAGAGGTAAAAGCTCTCAAAATCTCTTCTCTTGACAAACAGAGCACCCGTTCCTGTGTGTGTGTGTGTGTGTGTGTGTGTGTGTGTGTGTGTGTCTTTTTAAGCAAGACCCACTTAGGACTTGATGCAGAAATGGCAGGCTCATACATTATGATTCCAACCATCATGTTCTTAACTCCTTTATGCACTTGCATCTCTAAGGAACCGGATCAGAATAAACAAACTCCTGGCATTCTCTCAAACTTTGGTCTCTGGCATCCTGCTCTCACTAATTTCCAGAAGAGGTGGTGGAAAGAAGCAATGGTTCATTCTGGGTCAGCTTCAACAGCAACTGATTGACGTGAGCATTGAAATCTCTCTTCTGATCATGTCTTCAGATGAGAGGGAAGTTGAGGAGGGGGTGTGATGAGCAAGCCCCATTTATGCTGAAAGAATGCTGGACCCTCAACGGTGATGTTTACAGTCTGGTGTTTTTGGATCTCTTTCTTTCTATTTTATTTTTATCTTCTTTTATTTGGTTTTGCTGGTTTTAGGAAGGTACTTCTAGTTTGTTTTATTTAAGTTTATGTCAAAGTGGCCTTTGGAGTAATAGGGCTCAAGAGTTCATTTGCAGCATCTCTTATTGTGAAACTAGACCCAGGAGCCCCAGAGAATGATTAGCTGCCCCAATGTTTTGTCCTCACAGCTCTGGTTGCCCAATTGTCTTCTTATTTACATGTCAGAGACTAGCCTGCAGGAAGAGGCAAGGGCCTGGGCATTTCCATGTGCTGATTCTGAAGCTAAACCACAAACAACAAAGCAGAAAGTTCAGGGGTGGGACTCCTTCCCACTCTGAAGAGTCCAGGAGATGGTGATGTTTCCTGGAAAAAGACCCAAACAAGCCGGAAAGAATAACCCAAAGGCAACATCTGCTGAACTTGGCTAAGTTTGGTGCTCCATATACAACCTAATTGTGTTGGGGAACATGCAAGAGAAAAGCTACCAGACTTGCCACAATTTGTTGGGGAAATCCAATCTATTTCCATGGTAAAACATTTCAGGAGTAACACAGAATAACATGCAATGGAAGAAAGAAAATGAACCTTCCATGTGGAAGGTATGAGGGATAAAAAAATAATCAGAGTTCAGAGGAATCGTTTCTTGCATGAAAATTAGTTTGATTTCGATATTGGCAAACTGCACATCTAGACAAGTAATATTGACTTGATGACAGTTATAGATTAAATTATTTTCAGTCCAAAAACAGAGGCATGACTGTATGGGCATGTAATACGTGATGTAGCATTTTCAAAACAGAGGGGAAAAGAAGCAATATTTAATCATCGTGTTGAGCCTTTCTGTTTTGGAAAAAGTTAGATCCCTCCTTCATGCCCTATACAAAACAAATTCCAGATGGATCAAATATCCAAAGATAAACCGCAAAACAACAAAAGCATGAGAAAAATGTAGAAAGCACTTTCGTAGTTCTGAGGCTAAGGAAGCTTTCCTAAGCAAGGCCTAAACCTGAGAGGCTTATAAAGGAAAATATCTGACAACAGTGACAGCACAAAAGTGGACAGTCTGAGCTACCAAAGGCATTGCCAACACAGTTAAAAACAAAGCAGACAGCCTAAAAGAAAATATTTTCAATGAATATAATAGATTAAAAATTAATGTCTGAAATGTAAAATTATGGCAAATCAATAAGAAATGAACAAGCACCTCAACAGAAAACTAACAAAACCCAGTAAAGGACAAGAATAGACTCAGGGGTTAAAAAAAAAAAAAAAGTACACATAAATCATGAGCCAACACAAAAATAGGCGACACCTCATTTAAATTCTAAAGAGAGAAAAATTATTGCAGCAAACATTTAACAAATACGGATAATATCCATTATGAACAAGAAGGCAAAGTCAGACACTGTCATATACTATTGATATGATTGCAACCCCATAAATATGAATTAACCAATGAATTAATGTCCATGCACCTGGAATCAGAAATTCCACTTGTAAGATTCTATCCTCAGAAAATACCAGTACCAGTACCACAAAGATGGGTGTAGAAAAATAAAAGTGCAATTCACAATTGTTTGTAATGGCAAAAAAAAAAGAGAGAGAAGAAAGAAAGAAACATCTTAAAGTAGAATTCTTGGTCAAGGGCAGGAACCTTTTTAAGTTGCCGTTATCTCTGGCCTATTACAAAACTATGTACAGTTTCTGCATAGGATTTAGGATAAAAGTAATTAAACAACCTTATAATTACTCATCCAACATTACAGCTATGCTGCTGACCCGTGAGCTGTCTGAGAGCAGAGCCCACACCCAGACGGGGCCTGACAGTGATTATGAAATGAACCAACCTTTCCCAACCTTGATCAAGCACCAAGTTCATCGGAAATAAATAGCTTCAGCTATTCAGGAGAGCGTGAATAGAAGGACAATTCTAGAATAACTATTCTGGAACAGTTCATAGAATGACTGACCCACCTTGTCTAATGAACATGACATGAAGCTGGGAATTCCATGACTTACGTGAAACTGCACCCCTAACTCACGTCACCTGGAAGAAGCCATTTAACCTCCCCGGCCTCCAGTTAACACATTTCCAAAATGAACATCATTACGGCTGCCTTTCTAAAGGACCGCCCTGAGGTTTAATGAAATAACCCAAGAGATCGCGCTTTAGTTTACGTGCACCTGGAGTTTTTCGAGACCGAGTATTTCACGCAATAAAATGAAAAGGGAAAGATACTCGTGCCACCTAATGGCTTCCTCTAGGAAACAGTTTCTGCAGGTTCTTAGAAACACTTCTCATGTTACCGTATACCCTGGCATAGACGTTATCAGCAGAGCCAAGAGTAACTGGAACGGAGACCTTATTCTGAGTCAGGAAACAGGGTTCTGTTTCAGGGAGAAGGAAACAAAACGCTTGTTTTGTTTCCGTGTCAGACGTGGCCCTGGGGTTTCAACACAAATCTAATCTTCCCTGCACATCACCCCCTGAGGATGTTAGCCAGGGTCCAGGCGCAGCATCCCACAACCCTGACCGCGAGCCCCTGAGCCAGACATATGCTCTGGAAGTCATCTGCATGCTGTCATGCCACTCCGTGGTCACAGGTGACTGGTGGAGAAAAGGGCAGCTTACCTAAGCCAGGTGAGTCGCAGTGTCCCTTCTAGGGGCCTGGAAACGGTCAATGACGCCCTGGCCTTCACAGTTGACTGACGCTGTCACAACCTCCCTCTTCACCGTCATCAAGAGCAGGGTTTTGTTGCCCAACGACTTCCATCCCACCTCACAGGATAGAAGTTATTGGTAGAGGTGAAACCAATCAGAACTCCTTTCTTATTTCTGGAAATGAGTTTCGGTCTCTGCTCCCTCCTTTCTTCCCTCCCCCCCTCTGGTCAATCTCTTCATAATCATGCAATAAATGAAGAGGAGGATGAAGTTACAAAACATCCGTAAGTGTCATGGACAATTTTTTCCCCACCGCTGTGGACGTTTTTTAAAAAAAGGAATACCATCAGAGGCTTTCCTACCCACACCCCTCACTCCCCACCAGCTGTTGAAGTTTGATAAGCCAACAGAACAAGGCTGTGGCTGGCAAAACGGCATTCAGAAGATGAGACAAATCACTTCCCCGGCCCCCGGTGCACTTGGATGCAATGAAGAACATGGTGTGGCTTTTTCTGTGCACAGTAGGCAGGTTTTTTATAGCCCCCAACACACCCAGCAAAAGCTATGTGATCTGTGGCCCTTCCGGCAATCTGAGAACCAATTTTTTTTAATATATATATATATATATTTTATTTCATTATTTTTTAGAAAGAAGGGAAGGGAGAGAGGCAGAGAGGGAGAGAGACATCAGTGTATGGTTGCGTTTCACCTGCCTCCAGCCACAGACCTGACCGTGAGACTTGGTTTGCAACCTTGTTATGTGCCCTGGCTGGGGAATCGAACCTGCGACCTTTGGCTTCTCAGGCCGGCACCTTAACCACTGTGCTACCAGCCAGGGCCAATTTTTTTTTTTTTAAGATTTTATTTACTTATTTTTAAAGAGAGGGAAAGGGAGGGAAAAATGAGAGGAAGAGAAACCTCAAAGTGTGGGTGCCCCTCACACACCCCCAACTGGGAACCTGGCCCACAACCTAGACATGTGCCTTGACTGGGAATCGATCCAGCAACCCTTTGGTTTGCAGGCCAGCACTCAATCCACTGAGCCACACCAGCCAGGGCTGAGAACCAATTTTGAAGAGGAAAAAAAAAAAGCCCTTTGCCACACATATATAAAGTCCCCAAACAAGTATCTTCAAATAATGGTGTTTCACGGCCAAGTTTATGTGATAGCCTTTCTAGCCGAAGCCGGCCTGGAGGGTGGGGTGGGGGAGGAATGACGAACTTGGCAAGAGTACAGTAGGAAAGAAAGAAGAATCACTGTTCTGGGTTTCTGACGGCTTTCCTGCTCCCGGTTCCTTTTCTTCTTAAGTTACAGGAGACACTTCAACAGCCTTAAAAGAAAAATAAAGTCCCTGGTGTTTTGCTGAAGCTGGCTTGTGTGAGCTTCCAATATTTGTAACAAAAGTAGTCTAAGTAATCCGGATAGATGATTCTTCCCCGTCACCCCTGTTCCGATGAGGAAAATGAGGGTCAGCGAAGGTCCGTAACTTGCACAAGGTCAAATGGCCTTCTTCTTTGATACAGTTAATGCTGAAGGCCACGTACTTTCTATTGAGCCGATGGGGATAGGGTGCCTCAGAGATGAAGACAGTCCCGCTGTCTTGTTGATTTCCTTCCCTGTTCTCAGTAGGAAGTTATCCAAACAGAGAATCTCATTAGTTCAGTGCACCTACGCTCCCTTGTGACTAAGTGCTCTTCCCATTCTTCTGGTCAGAACTGGAAACTTCTTCTCTGCCACAGCTCGGAAATCTCTAGGCCATGACAGGTCAATAAGAGAGGAATTCGGGAACCAGAGCTCTGGGCACCTCTCTTCGTGGACTAGAGGCCGGAAAGGGTGCCTCCTTTTTACCCCCTGTTATTTGTTGTTCAGTTAAAGGTTAAAAAGCATGTGGTGAACTTCAGTCCTCCCAGCCTGCCAGAGGTCATGCCTTTTTGAAACAGAGGAAGACAAGTGAGTCCTGCCATGGAACAGAATTGACCTATTGGCATTTTCTTTATTTGTATATAAAAAATAAGGGACAAAATATATCACCCCAACTCCTATGACCCTAGCACTACCAGTGTTAGGAATGTGGTACATTGTCCCCATCTTTTTTCTTATGCATCTGTTTCAGATAAAGGAAGATGTTGATCTGATTTTGTAATGTGCTTTTTATTATTTGACTTAACATAATAAGCATTTTTCCTCTTTGCTCTATTTTTTCACAATCATAAGTGTAAGAATAGGTGAATTTTTAGGGTGTAAAATAATTACAGTGGACATTTAGGGGGTCAAGGGTGGTGGTCTTTGCTACCCTGCATCCAAGTCTTGGGATCTCCAAAGGTCAACAGCTGATGAGGTCTCTCCCAAAAGTATGGACAGAGCAACCTTTTAAAATTATATTGACATTGGCTTGATACTTTTGGGATAGACCCATATTATTAGGAGCTGAGTAAAATATTTCCTCTTCTCAATTCCTGGAAGCCAAGATATATGAGAGAAATGTAAAGAATTAATGAGGACCTATTAAGTGCCTGCTCTGACAGACCTATAATCTCAGGGAGAGGTACAGGTCCTTTAAAGCAAGTAGGATAATGTAGTCTTTCCATTCTGAAGCTGGTTTATCTATGGCTCAATCATTTGGGAAGTTATAAGCACCTCTCTTTGACTATTTACATCACTCTAAATTTTGCTCAACTTCAACAACCACAGTGAGAATTTAGACACAACTTTGTATTTCATTATAAGATGCTCTAGAATTCTAGTAGGAAGCAAGTTTCGTTGATCAGTGTGTATTTTTAAAAATGATTCCTACTATTATATTTCTAGAGCCTCTTTCTCCCATTGTTTATTCAGAAGTGTATTTCTTAATGTTTGTGTTACTGATTTTTTTTCAATTTTATTTGGTTATAATTACATATCATGAAAGGCACACATTTTAATATGTAGTTAAGTGTTGCAAAACACCACAATTAAGATACAGTACATTTTCTTTGTATATCTTCCTCAGTGAGTTGTCTGTTCAGGTCCTTTGCCCATTTTTTAATTGGGCTGTCTGTTTCCCTGGTGTTGAGTCGCATTAGTTCTTTGTATATTTTGGAGATCAGACCCTTGTCTGAGGTATCAGTGACAAGGGCCCAGAGGCATATGAAAGAATGCTCAACATCACTAGTCATCAGAGAGATGCAAATTAAAACTGCATTAAGATACCACCTCACACCTGTCAGAATGGCAATCATCAGCAAATCAACAAACAACAAGTGTTGGCGAGGATGCGGGGCAAAGGGAACCCTCATACACTGTTGGTGGGAATGCAGGCTGGTGCAGCCA